>JAWPHD010010373.1:0-94337 GCA_037043455.1 Cyrtodaria siliqua
ACCAAATCTAAAAATAGATTTTTAAAAAACAAGTTTGTAGCGACTACTTCCTGAAAACTCTAAGTGATATTGATATGGGACTTTTTCTTAAATGATCAGCATGACATGATGTTGGTCCTTGTTGAAAATCGTTTTGATTCGACGTTAACAGGACATGGCTGCCAGCGGCCATCTTTGTTTACATAAAGAGTTATTTAGTAAAAACTTGTAGCGACTACTCCTCTGAAACTTCTCGACGGATTTCCATGAAACTTCACAGGAATGTTGCTCTTGATGTCAAAATGATCCTAGCAACATTTCAGGTTGGTTGGAAATTCAAGATGGCCACCACAGCTAAAAATAGATTTTCAAAAAACAAGTTTGTAGCGAGTACTTCTTGAAAACTGTAAGTGATATTGATATGCGTCTTTCCCTAAAATGTTCAGTATGACATGATGTTGATCCTTGTCGAAAATTATTTTGATTCGATGTTAAACATGGCTGCCGGCTCAAGTCATCTTTGTACACTTTACAAGAGTTGTATAGTAAAAAGTTGTAGCGACTACTCCTCTGAAACTACTTGACAGATTTTCATGAAACTTCACAGGAATGCTGATCTAGCTATCAAAACCTATCAGTAGAGCTTCAAGGTCATTGACCTCTTGTTCCTGGATTTCTGTGAAACTAGGCAGGAATGATCAGTACCAAACCAAGTTGCACATGTTGTTGTCGTGTTCCCCAGCAAAGACTCCATATAGCAAGTAGAGCGATACAGGCCCTCTTGGGCCTCTTGTTGTATACTTGGTTTGTGCGGTTAGGGACACATCTCTATGGTGCAAGCAAGCATGCTTTTCTTTCGAGAAAAGAGATTCAGGTTCACGTCCTGGTGGAGATCCTAGCGCGCATACTGAGCTGTACATACATTTTTTTTATATAAATGAAATAATTGAACATCAGCAAAACTGTCCAATGTTGTGTTTTGCTTGTAAACATGGGAGGACAAACATTTCTAAAATAGCTATAACTTACATGTACATATTAAATAAGTCAATAAAACTGAATTATCTCACTTGTTTTTTTTTTGAAGAAATATAGGTGTTGTTTTTCCAACAGGCAGCGGTGATGGCAGTGTCAACATTTAAGTTTTGCGTTTAGGACACTTTCACACAAACAGTGTGCACTGCTGGTTAAGGGCCAGTTTCCATCCAAGCCCAGTTTTAGTCATTCTCATTTAAAAACAGTTTTTACACTGCAAATTACTTACACAATGCTATTTATTATACCCCCACAAACGAAGTACGAAGTTTGGGGGGGTATATAGGAGTGAGCTTGTCGGTCCATCGGTCAGTCTGTTGGTTTCCGGACGATAACTCATGAAAGGGTTGATGGATTTAAATAATATTTGGTACACGGGTATAACACCATAAAATACAAGTCAAGTTTGACTTTGGTTACAAACAACCAATTTTTGACGGAGTTATGGCCCCTTTTCAACTTAGAATTTGCCCAAAAAACGGTGTCCGGCCAATAACCCATGAAAGGGTAGATGGATTTAAATAATTTTTGGTACACAGGTTTAAGACCATAGAATACAGGTCAAGTTCGACTCTGGTTACAAACCACCAATTTCTGACGCAGTTATGGTCCCTTTTCAACTTAGAATTTGCCAAAAAAATGCTACAGTCAACTCTGAGGAACCTGTATTTGGGTTTGTATTAAATTTAAACAATTTATAATGCATCCTCTTCATGACCATGTCTCTTTTTATTACACTTATACATTTTTGACTTGAACGCTGTAACATGCACATTTTTGTTAGTCTTTTTCCCTGATCACTAACAATATTGAAAACTCTCTTCTCCTCTCCTCTCCTCTCCCCACTCTCTCTCTCTCTCTCTCTCTCTCTCTCTCTAATTATTTTTTTTCCCTGTTTATTTCATATTTTGTAGTTAAAATAATTTGTTTGCCATTGTCTAAATTGTATGAATATTTTGTAGCGGGTGGGCCGGATTTCTGATGTTGTAATAACTTGTGGCCCGACCCCATTTCCATGTACATTTATTGGAAATAAATATGTGACAAGGCGGTATTGTGGGGGTATTAATCACTTTCAGTGATAATTCTAGTTGACAGTTGTTTAGCACTGAAGATTGTAAACAGAAGAAACAACCAAAATGTAAATACATGTAAGCGTTACAAAAATGAAAGGGCTTTCTCCGAAAAGTATGCTTACTTCCTTATATGGCGTTGGGGATGCACGCGCATACTGCCGCATACCCGGTCATAAATTAAAAAAATTAAAATTGTTATAAGGTCATATTTTTATCACACAGCGGACGCAGTTAAAATATGCCGTGACAATATATTTTAACCAAAGAGAGGCAACTGTTTGATTTATAAAGAGTTACCCACTGTTATAGTGTAAATTGACGTTGTGAAAAATATTAAATTGACGTTACCAGGTGCATTGTTTTGTTATAACGATCGTGGTGTATGGTGGAACAATGCAAACATACAATTTTGTTCAATGAAATTGTTCAATAGACTTGCAAATATGTTTTTAATTCATAAAATGTTACTGACCTAGTTGGATCTATCACTCGATACGATAACAAACATGACGGAAACTGGGCATGTAAACAAAATGATTTCTCAGTTTTCGTCTATTTATACAAAGAACACGTGCCACTTAGATAATTAGTCCCCCACCGGTCCTGTGGGGGACTATAGGTTTGCACCTTGTCCGTCCTCCGAAATGCTGTCCGGGCCATATTTTTAATACTATAAGACTTTGAGATACCAAACTTGGTATGTGGATACATCTTGAGATAGTGGTTTGTCGCGTACTAAAATAAGGTCACTGTGACCTCTGTCATAGAAAATTCTTGTCCGGACCGTTTTTGCAATACAATAACTCTTAGAGATACCAAACTTGGTATGTCAATACATCTTGAGATAGCAGTGTGTCATGTACCAAAATAAGGTCATTGTGACCTTGACCTTGATCTTTGACCTTCATCATAGAAAATGTCAGGAAAATATTTGTCTGGGCCGGTGGGGGACTATAGATTGCCCTGCAATTCTTGATGCTCTTGTTTATATAAAACCAAATAGTTTGGTGTCAAATTTCCAGGAAGAGGTACCCTAATAGAAAGCAGAGTAAAAGATTAAACATATATAAATATTGCATCCCAAGTAAGGGTGATGTGTATATTGTCAACCTGAGGAAAACAATGTCAACCGAGTTGAAGCCGAGGTTGACATTATGTTTCCGAAGGTTGACAATATGCAGGGTTAGACACTGACATGTTATGACTACTAGCCTACAGGGCTAGTGCCTTCTTATTTTGAATAGCCCTTCTTAAAACCAACTAGTCCTCCTTTTACTCTTTTGCGGCAAAATAAAAAGATACCAAAATATAATGCCTTGTTAGCTCCATGCCTTGGCTTTGGAGCTATAGACAGACATCTGACAAGTGTGTGTTCTCTCCCTGGCAAAGGCATGTTTGAGGGGAAACTTCATAACCATCTCATCTATAGCTGAGGCTGCATTTCCTATATGACTGTACTGCTGGTAAATATTGCAAGACAACAGCTTTGTGACTAAGTCTTAGTCAATCCATGCATAGGCCACGGCCATAATATACCCTTCTTTGCAGCAGCCTGTATAAGGCCCTTTCCCCACCCAATTTATTTTAAAGTCATGCAGACTGGGAAATTACATTCGCCGTTTATGGAATTATTTTCCAATTAAAGGCAAAAGGCCCCTTCCCAAAAACTGGGAAAAAGGCTCTGTAGGCACTGTGAAAGTGACACGATGGCTAAAAAACACATCATTTGAATCATGCTGTTTTTTGCTGATGACGCTTTTCCTTTTTCATTTGTTTCGATGGAGACTGAGTTCCGTATTTAAATATCACCACATTTTTGGTTTACAATGTGAAGGTCACACTCACCATGTCAATAAAATGCTTAGAAATTAATATAGTGATAGAAATGCTAGCGTCTCTACAAAAACAATGTGGAGACCTGTTATTTTTCAGCATTTTGCGCCATCAAAAAAAAGACCAATCAGTGTTCAGTAATCTGACACACCTACACATTGGCTAGTGCTTGTCTTGGTCTATCGTACCCTACATTACTCCATATTGAAGAGTTTGAATAGCGAAAAATTGAAACAATTGACAATTTTCGACATCATGATCATATAAGATCATTTAAAATTGACATTTAAATAATAAAAACAACTAGCCCGTCGGGCTTGTCAATTGTGAGTTTTTACTAGTCCTTCTCGAAAGTGACTAGTCTCGGCTATCGGGCTAGCGTTAGTGTCGAACCTGATATGCACTGTCACCCTCACTGGGATGCAATATTTATTATTATACCGAGAAAAAAAAATGTTTCGAAAATTTAAATATATAAGGGAAAATAAATCCCGATAAAAAACGTTTTTGTTTTTTAAAATTTATATGTGTATACCAGTTTTGATTTAAAGTAACAAAAAACAAGATTAATATCTTTTACTCTTTTTCAAACATTATATCGACTTGTTAACAATATAAGCAACATATTTTACCATCGTCTTACGACTGACAAATTAACTTCAACTGTATTTTAATAAATGTCCACTGCAAAGCGTGTCCGACTTCGAGTGTAATCATAGTGAAGAATTTGTTCAGGGAATTTTGTTACCCATATATTTTCGTACCATTAAAAACAGTCTATTAAATCATTTTAGAATTCTTTTATTTTTAGAATTGTGTGTTTTCTGGGTTTCAAGAACCTCATTAGATCTACTCAATGTCCAGTAAAACTCAGTTTGTTCTGAGAATGTAATGAGCTTTAAAGTAACCGGTTTCATTGGTCCAGTTTTTATCACTGAACCAATCAGAATGCTTCATTCATATTTTGATTTGAGGGCTGGCGTGGCGCAGTCTGTAGCGCGGCGGATTTGTAACCGGAGGCCCCAGGTTCAATCCTTCGTGGTGCCACTGAGTTCCGTCGGTGTGTTCTTGGGCAAGACACTTTCCCTTAGCCTCGTCCGTCGGATGGGTACGTAAACCGGGCGGTCCCGTGTATCGGTCTATCCTCCGATCACGTTAAAGAACCATAGGAATCTATTCGATAATAAGAGTAGGGCATGTTCCCGGATTCCTATGTATCCTTCCCCTCTCTCTGGGGTGGCTCTAAATAACCTATACTGTGTTGAAGAGCCGTTAAACAACATTCAACAACATTCATATTTTGATTTGGTTGTTTCTATCATGACATCATTTTCTGGTATTATGACATCACACCCTGGTATTATGACATCACGTCATGCTATTATGATGCAACTCAGTGTGTTCTCAGAACTGAATGAGCCTTTAATTGCTGTGACAGATTAAGTATTGAGTAATAAGTTTCTTGAAACCAAGAATCACAAAATTCTAAGAATAAAATAATTCAAAAATGATTTAATAGACTGTTAGCAAATCAGAAGATAAGTAAACCAAACGGTTTTAAACTTAATTTATACTTTGTTCACACAGTTTTGATATAATTATTCACTTTGAAAAAACATCAAGAGTTCTTCTGTTGTTGTTTTCCAAAAAAAAAATAATAATTTCATCACTAAGTTTTAAATTCTCAATTCAAGACAAACACACATATTATTTTTATTATATACCCACAACCTGGAAACTCATGCAGAAAAAATATTTTTTAGGCAATGTCAACAACACTATATTCCAGTGGGATTTACAGTGGATTCCTACTTGGGTCCCGGTGGGATTTTTGTGTGGGACCCAGTTTGCCCCAGCGTGATTTTTGGTAGAATTCACGTTTGTCGCAGTGGGATTCCCAACTGATCCCAGCAGGAATTTAGTGCAGCCCTACTGGAAATATAACTGGCATTCTCAGTGGCTTCTACAGCAACCATCCCTTTTTGAATTGCAATTAAAGTGTGATAATATACAGTAGGTTAATCAATCTAACCTTTTGTGAGCTTTTGTAAATGGCGGTGGAAAAGTAACAACTAAGCTCTCTTTTTTAAATACCCTTAGTAAGTGGGATCAATCTAAACTTTTGTGAGCTTTTGTTTCATGAACATAGCTGTTCCTGAAGAGTTTTAACAACTTTAGCAATTTTGAAGGTGGCCGTTTTGCATGTTGTTCATGAATAATTGTGAATTTTAATAGTTCATGAAGAACAATTCACTGTAACTCACTTTACTTTTAAAACACTTGATGGATTTCAATAATCTCTAACTCATTATCTTTGTTAAGAGATTTGCAATTCAATGATAAAAAAAAGGCTTTTGAAAAAATTAGGACATGTCAAAATGATCACAATTCCTGATAATTGACAGATTCAGTGAATTATGGTTAGAAGCTTAATTCACTGACAGATTTTCAAAACTTCCAAAATTCTCCTTTCATAGTCTTTTTCCAATCATGTCTTAGTCAATTTGGAGCACTGTGGTCAAGTGGTAGAGCTTTAATTGGACCCATTATTGAAAAGTTGTGGGTTAATTTGATCCTCACCATGGCTGTACATGTGTGTGTTGTGTCCCTGAGCAAGACACCTTACTGATATTAGCATTGCTTCATACTGGTTTTACCCAGGAATACATCTAGAGTGATTAAAATAAGTTCAGAGAGCTTTCGTTACAATCAATGTAAAATAATAAATTTAAATTAATCTAATGATGCACATTGTAACCAGCAGTGAAACATAACAGTGATTGGGACTCAATACATGTGTAACTAAATATATAATAAAATGTGATCTTTATTATTATACACACATTTTCATTTGTTTACATGTGGGAATGAAAATGTGTCAGACAGCATGCTTGCCATTTGTCCCTTTAATAATAATATCATTATTATATCTATAGATCTACTAATTTCCAACATAAATACATTTCCAATTTAAGTAGCAACGTCTTGGGTTTAAAGTGCCATTTTTTTATTTATAAAACATTGTTGATCTGTTTGTTACATATTTCAAGCATTGTCATGTTAAGTATGATATTTTTTTTGTTGTTGATTATTTTGAAATGAGTATGAATACAATATTTTGGCATCTCAGTGTTTATTTTTTTAAAGGGAGCATTCATTCTTTTATTATACTAATCAGAGTCTTCTCTCACCCTTTTACGATTTTGATATTTCATCTGGCTGTGTACCCCCTACAAAAAAAAAAAGAAGAAAGAAAGCTTTTAGTCAGTGAAGGCTCGGATTAAGAAGATACATGTACTACATGACCTCCACTTTTCTGTGCAGTGGATTTTTTGGCAGCATATGATATGTATGCCATTTGTGATGATAATGTAAGTTTTTTTTTATTTGGTCATGATATGAATGCCAATATTATTTCATGCACAACTTAATGCAAAAATCGAAGGGTAACGCACACTATTACGGCAGTCGTATATCCCGGAGAGCGTTTTGCAGTCGGGGCGGTATGAATTGTTGAGGAGTTGCCAAATTACACGGGTAGATAACAATCAATTAACACCGTTTAGTCACGTGATATTGATGTCGAGATTTGATAACAAAAGTAAATATATGAAAACAAAACTATCAATTTAATACATTTATACTGTATATCGTTCAACGTTTTGCACATATTATGTTTAATAAATCTGTTTTTGAGTGATTATAGTTCATTATTTTAACATAACATATAGATTGAAATATAAATTACGCGTCAAAATGAAGACCTATCGATAATCCTCGATTTTTACTGTACGCTTGCGCTGAACGTTGTACAGTCAGTCGGAGACGTCAACTGTAACAACGTTCAAATGCTGAACTACAGTTGTACCTGAAAAACACATATTACAAAGCTGGCACAAATTTGAGTTAACGATTCGAGATTTGTAATTTGGGATTGTGATATACTGAAAGATCCTTAGATTTGTATTATGTGTTGCTTTTATTGCTATAGTATATACATTTTCCTACTCACTGTTATGAAATAGTTTTTCCCATTTTTGCTGTGGTTTAATATTCGATGAATTATCCCGTCTTAATTGGTAGTCAAAAGAACACGTGTTTGTTTTGAGCCAAAGGTTTTTCAGCATCATTTATAATTGCATTAATACTTTCACTTTTAAGTTTTCTTTTCCATTTTTTCAGGTATACCTGCTATAACTGATGAATATTTTAAAACATGAGAATGTGTTTGTTATATTTAAATTGTCTATTAATGCGGCCTAGTTTGTAAGAGAATATAGCCCGGCGAGGATGTCTATTTACACTGTCCAGTTGTATTGGGATGGCAATTAGATAAGAGTGGGGTTTGGTGCACTTTAGAACCTAGTTTTAACCCCAAACACAAGCGGCCGTTTTGCCACTGACCTTTCCAAGGCGGAAACCCTATTGTCAATCATTTTATGTCTGTGATGTAGCATACTTTGCATTTTCCTTGTACTTGTCGTTTTCTTTGTCTTTCCGTTGGATGTTTATGTCTCCCCACACTTTGTGAAGAGGATAAATACTGTATTGTGCTGTCTGTCGACTGTCAAAACTTTGTCCGCACTAGTTCTCCTGAACCCCTTGCTGAATTTCAATAAAACTGGAAAGGGATGATCAGTATCAATCAAGCCTAGTTACGCATATCGTCGTCGTGTTGAAGTTGAATTATTTTTGGCGGAGTCATGCCCATTTAAATGTTTTGTCGTGTTCCGATTGACTGCTCTTTTGTGGAGTTATGGCTCTTTAAAGGTTTTAATAAACAATCCTTGTCTGGATAAGTTCTCCTGAACTCCTGAACGGATTGCAACGAAACTTGATCGATACTAAGCCTAGTTGCGCTTATCGGTGTCGTCTTCCGGATGAATGATGATTGTTATGACCCTTTAAGCGCATTAATACACAAAATGTTTCCAGACTAGTTCACCTGAACCTCTGGTCTGATTTCAACTAAACTTAGTAGAAATGATCAGTACCAAGCCTATTTGCGCATGTCGTCGTGTTCCAATCGAATAATGTTTGGCGGATGTATGGCCCACTGGGGTGAGATATCTGTTTTTACTAAAAAACAACCTCTAATTATTCCAAGTTATATTAGCTACACTATAGACAAGTAAAAACGCCTATTGTTGATATGTATTTATGTCCATTGCAAAAGACCTAGAAGAGTAATTCGGTTGAAGAATATCTATATTTCAAGGGTTTCAAACCCTATTTCCCTCCCGTATTTAATGAGATGATTGAGGGCATATACTACTATATATCTAGATTCTTGACAGGGGAAATGGGCTCACTAGCCACGCATGTCAGTTATTTGCATCCAAGCCGTTCGACCAGGAGGAATATAGTTCCAGACAGAATAGAAAATTCGTGTGTCAAGAAAACGAACAACTAACGTATCATACTGGAAAGCAAATAACTTTCCTTTTTCGCCCCTGTGGTTCCCGGGCAACACCAGGGCCATTATTTATCAAGGCAGAGGGGTAAAATCCCCACGAACATGTTCATTTTGTCATTTTTGCCAAGTTCATTAAATGTCTTCATCACCATCCCTGTATTGTTTCAAGCGCTACTTGAGAGGTGACGGGAAAGAATGATCGTGCTCCAGAGAAAAATGGAGTGTTTACAATAGGATTTGCAGCAACTCTGCAGTTTTGTAGGTGAGAAGGTTTTAGGCCTATTCCGCATAGTTTTATCTAAATGAAGAGGACCTGGAATGTTCATTCATGTTGGCGCCATATAACCGGTTTGTGTTGGTGCGCCGTAAAACCCCAATTCAGTACAACTCGTTTTTGTTTTTTTCTTCATTTTTATGATATTACAACTACTTATATAATTATAGTATTTTCCATTCATTTACTGATATTGCATGTTGAACACGCTCGATTGGTTCTATTCCATTGGTCGATTTTTAAAAATTAGTTGATATAGGTATGGACCTTGACATAATATGAAGCAATCCAGGACACATTATCTTTATCATGGTAAGAACAATGAGCAATGTAACTATTGTATTTGTTAATGTAGATAATTCAGAATGGAAAAAAGGTCATGAGATTAGTGAATCAACGGTCGACAACGTAGCTTTCTGTTTATTGGTGAAGTTTTTATTATCCACATGCGAATAAGATTAGGGTTGTTACTAGAATATATACTTTAGGATAAATACTTATTGTTGACTGTGTTACAATGGACACTAGCGTTTGTTTAGTGCTGTGTGGCGGCTGTAAAGAGTTGCCCCGACTACACATCAGTAGTAGTATTATTTACTGGTCCTTTTGGATCATCCACCCCATCCTGTGTTGCTTTAAAGTATCGCTTAAGCCGGTGCTATGCGAGAGAGGTGTTGCATCTTATAATTACCTCTCACGAACAGACTCAATAAAACCGAGTCTGCCACTTGTTTTCTCTTGTTTGTGTTTGTTTCTTCCAAGGGATTCCCTTTTTAGTATTTGTTGTCGTACATGTTACTGACACACCACAAGCATCGTCAAAAATAGTATTTTTTTTTTTTAATTCTAGATGCAAGTCTACCGTGACATATAAAGCATTTCTATGAATAAGCCCTGCTGGAGTAATACATATTGTATTTGATATTTGGTCTGGGGATATCAGTGACAAGCAAATTACAAAACAGTCTGGTTTTATTAGAACTGGTTACCGTGGCGAAGCATTGATGGCAGACCAATAGGTGTTTAATCAAAAATTTGACAATGCAACTTGGTATTCATAGTATAATTCCACCATTCAAAACAAACGATTTTCGAGGCAGGAAGTTTAGGAAACGAGTCAAATAAAACCTTTACGCATTGATGTTGAACGGATCATGGAACGAGTCAATAACTTTAGAATCATATTCGTCGTGTGAGACCGATAAATTGGTTTTAAGAGAGCTAGTATGAAAGATGTGTAGAAGTAGTGTCGATTTGTCAAATATATAGTCTCCTCTTATACGCGATGATGATTCTGGAACGTAAAATAGTAAGATGATGTATTAGTAACTTGTTGGGTAATAAGTTGGAACAGATGGTATTGTCTTGTTGATCCAATAATTGTTAGTTTTGATATATTGAACAAGAAAAGTTTAGCACGACGTTTTAGGGACATAGATTAAACATATGAACATTTATATATTTGTTTGAAGCTAATAGCAATGCTAGGTAAAGATGAGACTTTCCAAAAATTGTGTTGTTTTATTATTTTCTAAGCCTTAGTATCAGAATTACCTCCCATATATTAAAAACAAATTATTCCGTTATACAAACGTATTGCTTTGAACACATTTATTATTTGGCATGGACAATAATTGCCTATTCTGTCAAGGTATAAAAAACACCAAAATGTGATAAAAAGGAATGATATTTAAGAAATAATTCCTTATTCATAATTCTTAATTTATAATTTCTTTCGTTCGGATGCGAGTAATTAAATCAATCGTGCTAACGCACTCGTGATTTAATTACTACGCATCCAAACTCCTAACTGTATTTTATTCACCGATAAAATACCGGTACGTATTTATTGTTTCGATTCTAACACAACAATAATCCCACTGTTTACGCTATTGTGGGGGCACTATATATTATCTCGGTGGTCACGGTAATAAGGCTGCTTGTTACAGTGTTTACAGGCTGTTCCATTGGGCGCCCCCGTATGCAAAGTTCTGCGAGGTACAATATGTTTAAATGCACTAGTATGGTGTGCAAGGCTTGGGAGAATGGCATGTTTGTTGTTATTAACATTTCATTACAATTACTGTTGAATTTGTATTCGTGACGTATATTTACCAAGTGGCGTCATGTAACGTGGCGATTTCAACGGATGAAATATACGTGGAACAGCTGTATTTTATCGTAGAATAGCAGACAGTTGTCTCTCTTCTTTGTGTATATGAAAGACTGTGCAGGTCGTGTTAGAATCTCAAAACAAAATCATTCCAAATTTCGTTATTTTAAAATTACCTTCCTTTTCATTGAAGTAAGAACGATTTTCGATAACCTATAACAGGATACATGTTCCCAACATAACTGCTTTATTTTTATCACTGACTTTGTAGCATTATTATTGGTCATATCTATTTCACTTTACCATTGAACCCGAACATACACGGCTGTGTATCTCGTCTATGGGATTGACATGCATTTCATGTGGAAATTTATTTTGTCTCAGTATATGTGAAGCAAGACCATATTCGTATGTCACCATTGATTCCATCAATGATTCGACACATTGTTTACAATTGTTGACGTTAATATACTTGAATATGGGGAGTAGTTTGGTACATGGTGTTTTTGTTTAAATAGGACCTAATAGTTAATTTCATTTAATATAGGAGATCATTTTGATGGATAGCACTGTATTCATTTAAATCCTTCCGCGAATGTGTAAGCCGCGGATGTTACCAGAATCAAAAGGAGATTCTCAGGAGACGAACAGAATAAATTTGACAACACGACGAGACAATTGCTCTGGTAAGACATCTCTGATCAATTAACGTCCGCATATCACGCGAATGTGTTACGCCTTTTCTGACACACGTAATTAAGTCACCAAACAACGACAAACACATGACGGGTAAATCAGTGAATGACTTAAAGAGAATGTAATGATATTGTCACTATATATTATCAGTTTCAGTGCAAGAAAGTTTTGTAAAATCAATATTATTGTGTTAAACATGTAAATGAAATTGCAGGCTAATAAGTCTAAGACTTGTAGAAAAATCAAAAACCTGAAATCGGTGGTTAAACAGATTACTTCAAATGTTTCTAATTGGTGTCATGTAATTAAAGAACATTTTTGCTGTAGAAAATATTGTTTTGGTGTTGGTGCATTACTAGCCATTCACAGGGAAACAGTCTTTACTTTTAGACAGATTTGTGCTTTTCATTGATCTGTTCTTTACCACTGGGAGGTAAGAACGGCACAGAAGTTAGAATGGGGAGTCGTACCAGTAAACAATTCTAAACTGATTTACACAAATACGTAAAACGTGTTGGACTGCAAGTTGTCCGTCACAGTTCATATATATGTAACATGTAGATTGGTGTAACATTGTCCTGCCGGTTAGCTCAGTCGATATATTCCGAGGTTCGAACTCCGGCCCGTCTGCACATTTGGCAATCTCGTCAGTACCGTGACTGAGTACGCACCGAGAAACATGCAAATAATTGTCTATACCCAAGGAAATTCGAGAAGGAATTCCAATTTCAGGGGGAGTATGTCACGGTTCATAGATAGATAATCTGATAGATAGATAGCATGTATATTGATATAGGATTATCCGGCCAAGTCAGTATAGCAGCGAAACGGTAGTTCGAATGTCTCAGGTTCCAGGTTCGAGCCCCGTTCCGGTGGCACAATTGTCTAGCCCTGTGACATGTCGAGTAATTCCTTCAAATCAATTCTCTACAGTCATAATATATACAGAATTGTCTATAAAGACGTACATATCTAGGTTAACTTAAAATTAAAAAAACATAGTTATCGATGTAAAGCTTGCCAAACGCAAAATATACATGTATAGTTGTCTGCTTTACATCTAAGTGTAGGGTTTCGTCTTGTGGTTTTTTTTTTTTTTTTATATACATCTGTTTAGATTCAGTGAGTAGACTTGTGGTTTCTTGTTTATACCCCTATGTCAATAACTCACATTAGGACAGTGTGGATAAATCGTTAAATGGAGTTAATAAAGCCATGGCAATCGTATCACCATACACTAGCGCAATAAATATGCAAATACAATACAAATCCTCATTCGGTATTTTTCTTTCTGCTCGGTGTGTGCAACAGTTAAAATTACTAGATTTCGGAAATCGAAAAGGCTTGTTTCGATGTCATTCGGTGTCGAAGACCGAAGCAATATACGACGTTATCACACGAAACATATGTCTTTATCGTACGATATATATGGGCACAGACATTTATCCATAGACATTATTAATAAATATACGTTATCTGACATTTTTAGAGTTATGTGATAAATATAATCTCGCGTTCGTACCTCGGTACAGTCTCGCGTCATATTATGTAATACATTACATAATGAAAGGCACGAATCTACGCTGGCTGAAACATGATATAAAAAGAGCTCAGAACTGCAATTATTGTATCAATATACGCGTGAGATCGGTTAGATTACTACATCTAAAACAAAACAATATATACTAAACCAAATTGCTAAGTATCAACCTAAGAATATGTCAATAATATTCTCATTGTTTTGTGTATTTTGAGCTTGATTAGAGATACGGTTAAACTGCAAAATAACGAGTGTACATCGTCTGCTCTGATTGCATGAACATATTTTAAAACTTTTATGTCAATGTGTTTTCTTAGAAATAAGTTATAACACTTATACAACTGGATATATAGGATTTTATTAAGTACTTCGAATTAGTGAAGCTTTCGATGTTCCTAATTCTAAAATATGCCAGTTAAAATTATTTTGACATCATGTTTTACTAGCATTACCACTACAAATGCGTTTGCAAAAGAAATTTTCGAAATATTTAATGTTAACGCTGAATTACAGTTACTTGAATTTCAAACAATATTCAATGTAAAGATAGGTAATTTAAGGTTATCCATATTTTATTTTTTTATAGACGGAAAATCTGCGATAAATGGGTCAAATTTTTATTTCATACCAATTTTAAGAATGTTTTATCTTTAAGCTCATGTTATGTGTTTTATCAGTACATTTCATGTTTTTATATGAAGGGAGGGTAACTCTCAAAAGATGTTACAATTTAAACAAAAAATAAATCGTTTTACAAACTATGGGTCAAAACAAAATACTTATCATCTATCTATTCTAAAATATATTTAAAATAAGAAAATTAGTTTAGATACAAAAGTTGATACTTAGCAATTTTGTTCAGTGTACAAGCATGCAATATAACTGAAACTGTTACACTAGTTCAATCAATCAAGAGAGAATTCCCATGCCTTGATCATAGGGTGGGGACTCCATGTTAAGAACCATATCCCTTTATACAAAGTTTGCTTTAAATACCCGTTTGCCAAGTGATGCAATATCGACTATATTTCGTAAATATAGAAACCATAGTCCTACCTACTTTAACCCTTAACCCGCTACAAATATATAATGGACTGTTCTTTCTTTGAATTAAGACCATTCCATTTATGTGACAAATGGGGTTAAGGGTTAAAGTTCACGAACAAAAATGAAATAGACAATACCAGACAAATGACATTAGCTTATGTAATACATTATGTGTCTTCTTTAATTTGTTGTATGGACAGTGTAAATATAGATATAAAATTCGAATAGGAAAAGTAGCATTAAAGGCCGAAAGTCAACCACAAACACGCACAGAAACAAAGAATATGATGAATAAGATGGAAAAAAGGCCAAATAAGACACAAACACAAAAGGGTGACAATAGGGCTACCGCCTTGGAACGGTGAGTGGCAAAAAAGGCCGCTGGGGGTTTAAACCAGGTTCTAGGGTGCACCAAACCTCACACTTACCCTACTGTCATCCCAGTAAAACGGAACAGTGTAGATGAAACCTTGTGTTTTGCATGAGTGCCTGGATGCGGTCCCATCGAATTGCAAAATACATGTTTTGAATTGTTTTCATACAAAGTAGACATAAAAGTCGAATAGGAAATGTATCATTCAAGGACCACAGTCAAACCAAACATACGCAAGGAAACTAACAACAATTGTAAAGATGAATATAGCCAACGTACATGTCATCACACATATAAAATGGTTGCCAATAGAACTATCTCCCGCCTTGGAACGGTCAGTGGGAGAAAGGGCTACCCTCCCCTCCCCCACCGCCCGTCTTGAAACGGTCAGTGGCAAAAAGGCTACCCCCGCCTTGGAACGGTCAGTGGAAAAAAGGCCCCTGGTGGTTTAAACCAGGTTCTGTAGCGTATTTGTATTTATTGCTTAGAACGGTTATCAAAACAGTTGTTTACAATGTAGTATATTTTGGATACTGACTATTTTACAGTTCGTCACTGTGCTTTCCTTTTTGAATGTGACGAGACAGATTGTAGACGTTGTAACGTTTAATAGTTATTTTATATAATGTCTTGTCGTACCTTATTACGACTCGCCTTAGGTGCCTTTCGTACATCACCAGCCGAAAGTCTATATGTTGAAGCTAATGAACCATCACTGTCTCATAGACGGGACAAATATGCCATTAAATTACATTCCAACCCTTAAAACCCAACTTTCGATACTGTTTTTAATCCTAGTTATGAAGCTTTTTTTGATCGAAAACCGAAGGTCATTCTACCATTTGGTCTTGGTATTAAACCAAAATTAAGAGACAATGAAATCGACCTAAATTTGATTGAAAAGTACAAATTACCACAAATTCCACCGTGGACTTTGGAAACACCGACAATTATTTTTGATCTTTGTAATAGTAAAAAATCCGTACTGTCTTTCAAAGCAAATGTAATGAAATTAAATCGAAATACAGTAACTTTCAACATATATACACAGATGGTTCTAAAGATGGAGATAAAGTAGCTGCAGCAGCTGTTGTTTACAAACACAACATAAAGAGACGCCTGCCTGACAAGGCCTCTATCTTTTCAGCTGAACTTAACGCAATTATTCATGAATCTGATGATGACCATTTATCAATCTTTTCTGATTCCCTTTCATCTCTTCAAGCCCTGGGTAATATGAAACACGATAACCCAGATCTGCTTCAACTTTTACAAAAGTACAATTCTCTTATAGCTGATAAAGTTATTATTTTCTGCTGGCTTCCAAGCCATGTAGGAATACGTGGTAATGATAGAGCTGATAGTGCTGTTAAAGCAGCATTAAGTTTACAAATATCTAATTCCAAATTGCCTTATACTGATTTTAAAAGTTGTATTAAGACAAAAATTCGTAACTCTTGGCAAGCCGCTTGGGATTTGTCAGTTAACAATAAACTCCATTCAATACTCGAAAATGGCGTTCTTCTAGTAGACCCATTCGTCGAGAAGAAGATGTCCTAGCCCGGTGCAAGATAGGGAATACTCGTTATACTCATGCATATTTATTACAAGGTGAGCAATTACCAGAATGTATACCCTGCTTTGCACTGTTAATGGTCAAACACATGTTGTTGGAATGTGTAGATTTTGATCCTATGCTATGTCAAAGGTACTAAAATGTTAATACTGTGAGTTATTTGATACTATAGATATAGTCTTGTTTTAGATTTCCTGAAATAAATCAGACTATATAAATCATTATAATAATCAGACTTTGTAAATCATTATAATATGTTCTTATATATATTTACTTGCTTATACACCCGTTGACGGGCATTTGCTGATTTACATTTATACATAGATTATATAGTTTTATCTTAGTATATTTACATTCATTTTTATTTACTACTTCATTTCTTCAACTTTCATCAGTTTTTGCGCACAATATGACCTATTTTTGTTTCGACGTGCCGTAAAACACCTTTCATTCATTCATTCATTCATTTATCAGTTTTTTGCGCACAATATGACCTATTTATGTGTCGACGTGCCGTAAAACACCATTCATTCATTCATTCATTATATGATTTATTGTTTTGTTGCTCTGGCTTCTGCCAAGTCAATGAGTACCTGTTCGTGGCTTTCTAGTGTGTTGTATATTCATATATACATGATCATCTTTGTGTTATTACTTATTTGGCTATTAATGCTGCCTGGTTTGTTAGAATATATAGCCTGGCGGAGATTTCATTATGTACATTGAGGCGTTAAATTGGGATGAGTGAGGTTTGGTATCACTTTATGAGTTTGTTTATACCCCACAGCGGTCTGTTTGCCACAGACCGTTCCAAGTCTTATGATTGTGATAACACATACATTGCCTCTGTTTATCCGTAAGTGTTGTTTAATTCGATGAGGGCGATCAAGGTTGACTGGACGCCTTTAATGCTACAATATAACGACTTATATATAATATATATTTATATAAACTTTATTAATACAAAAGACCAAATGGCCTATCAGTATACCATACAAAACACATCATATCTATAAAATAACAGTCAATGGCTTGCTGGCATCATTTTTACCTGTATATGTAATATATTTATTACTGTCCATCTGGTGAATACACGTGTTTTATTTTATAATCAACTATATAGTTTATTAATATAAAAAGCCTTAGGGCTATCAATATACATATACTAACTAAATTAACGAAATGATAACAATAAGTATACTTACTGTATCGACTGATACATAAATAACAGGAGTAGTGTTCCATAGATAGGTCTGGGTCATCGATGATGATGTTTAAAGAAGACATAATAAAATAAACGTTTGCTTGCTGTTACAATTAGATGCCAGCTTGGAAACACCTAGAGACCAATTGTGCTTTCTGTTGTCTGAACTTGGCCAACCAAGTCCTGAACGCAGTAAATGCAAAATAAATGCAAAATAATAAATCATATACAGTGCAAACACAAAGCGTGCTGGGTTGAGCCTTATCTTGGGAACACTATCAACGAGCCCAAGGATTCATGGGCCCAACCCACGAATTATAGCATGTGTATATATCACGTTCTTTTAATTGTGTTAAAACGTTTTAATAAAATGAGTGCATTAGAATCAATGTTTTTTTTTAAATTGTTATGTACATGTATGTCCTGCTTTTTATTACACAGAATAATGTGACATGATATAAATTTCAGTTATATCAACCAGACCAGCGGCAGACAAGGATTAGGAAATGAATTTAATTGTATTTCGATCCTGTCTGTTTGATTAGTAGAGTAATCATTTACACATTGGGAAATTCGTGATAACTTTATAACATTTCAGCTTAATATAGGATTGAAATGGCAACTTTATACTGTATCGAAATTATCAGAGTTTCATACCGCACCATGAGTATATAACAAGTCGGTGTGTTTGTGGAGAGGCGTGCGTGTGCGTGAGCAATGTGTAATTCCATCCATTCAAAATCTACCTTACAATCTGTTAATATGCCCTAATAGACCCTATACCTTTTTCAGCCAATCAAAATCTCCAAATCAATAGTGGTATCTGACCTAGTATAATTCTTTACACCATATATAGTGTGGGATGCAAATATTACCGAGAAATGAAAGCGGCGTTATCGCGATTCACAATAA
Source organism: Cyrtodaria siliqua (assembly GCA_037043455.1). Classification (NCBI taxonomy): domain Eukaryota; kingdom Metazoa; phylum Mollusca; class Bivalvia; order Adapedonta; family Hiatellidae; genus Cyrtodaria; species Cyrtodaria siliqua. The sequence goes on from JAWPHD010010373.1 coordinate 19,075, forward strand.
GATGATGGCATCAACACATTTACAAGAAGTCGGAATATTTGACTAAGCAGAAATTAGAAAGAATCTTTAGGAAGCAAGAGATATCGTTAAAGTGGAAATGAGAAAGTTTTTTCCGAGGAAAACAAAATGGTGTGGCTTTTAAAACCCAAAGAACCATACGAAGATATCCTTTGGCATCCACCCTGAACCATGATATCCCGAATAACATATATGCCTGGTACTAATGCAATGTATATGGAAGTCCTATAAATAGAAAGGCACAGCACTCTACACCACTGAACGTGATGGAAGACGGCGTCGACCTTAAGGACTCACACCACTATTATCTCCCTTGAATACTCGTGCCCTACAGTTGAAGGAGGTAGATAAAAAAAACAAGTTCGCTTTTCTACATTTTACAGGATACATGGTATTTTTGTCTAAATTTTGATAGGTGTCACGCAAACATGAAATTAAAAAAAGTTCAATCTGGTAAATATTGTTAAATGTGTTTTAAATTGCAGATATTGGATCAATGAAGAATTTAAGCATAAATACATGTTGCAAAATCTGTTTATCTATATGTCACGAACAAAAACATTACAATGGGACCCTATGGAAAATTAATTGTGGTGTGAGACGTTAAGACGATATTGGCAATGACAGCATTGTTCTGTCTTTTTCAAAGTACAAACACAAATTATAATTCCGTTATGCAAAACAACGCTTTAACTACAATTAAACTTATCCATTTATCAAACAGCTATTCGGGAATGGTCTATAAAACCACAACTGCTTACAGAGTAGCCCAGATTACATTTGCTTTCTATATGATCTGCTTCCTATAATTGCAAGTTGGAACCAGGCACTTAAGTAATTATTAGAACTGCACCCATGTGGTTATAAATCAGGTTGTATAAGGAAATATAATCGTAGAAGAAAATGAGTAAATGTGAACTCCATCTTGTGGGGCATCGACGCAGATATCGAGTAACTGTTTTTAATCAAATGTGCTGACACATATGCATAGACTGCAACCAAATAGAATGTATATGTACAAATTTTAGTTTAAGAAATACACAAACGTCTAAATATATGTTTATGTGTTATTTGCCTTAATTGGATGTTTTTGTAACTAAATGCTATGTTGTTTAAATTTTGTTTCTTTCTTTCTTTGATTAATTCTTATCTTTTGTTGTCTATTTTATAATAGGAATAACGTTAACGACAGACGGAAGATACACGATTCGAACGGGACCTATACCTGTCACAGAACGCAGCCACAGAACATGTTTTAAGTAAGTAAGTAAGTAAATAACCAAGTAATGAATTCTCTTACAAACTAGACATCGTTAATAGACCATACACGTATAACATACGGAGGATCATCTATGTATGATTATAAAACACCTAGAGGATTACAGACTTTAAACATAATAACTTTTAAAGAGCCAAAGCAACAAAATCGAATACACCGTTAAGTGTACGGTTGGACGAGATCGAAGAAAAAACAAACCCTCCATGGCAGGATGTAGGACGACATCATAGTGTCCCCAACAGTCCGTTCATCGTAACATCAAAGAGGACAGTGTAGTGGGGAATTGTGAATGGTTCAATGAAATGAATAGTATGCGCGTTGCAAAAAATAGGGTCATAACCTCTTTTGATATTCAAAGCAGTTTTGACAGTGTATGACAGTTATCATGACTAGGGTTCTTAGGAATTAAATTACGACACCATAAACGTCAGTGATAGTTCTTTTTGCTAATTAGTTTTATTGCTTTTATGTTTAAAAGTAGATGATAGTCACACGTAATTTCGGCTTGCGCTTATATTATCTCTCATGAACAGACTCAATAAAACCGAGTCTGCTACTTTTATCTCTTGTTTGTGTTTGTTGCTTCCAAGGGAGATCCTCTTTTCAGTATTTATTGACATTCACACTAGCGTTTGTTTAGGGCTGTGTGGCGGCAGTAAAACGTTGCCGACTGCAAATCAGTTGTACTATTACTGGTCCTTAGGGATCATCATGAACAGACTCAATAAAACCGATCTCTAGTTTGTGTTTGTTGCTTCCAAGGGACCTCCTTTTCAGTATTTATTGTATTTGCTATTTGTTTTACAAAGAGTTTAAATCCACCTAGGTTTTTAAAATTGCTTTAAAACATTTAATCTGCGTAATATGGAAACATCGAGCTTTCAGAAAGTAACACCAAATTATTTTATCAATCACAAATCTCTTAAATAATCCTTGAAAGATGTATGCCCCTTCACCAAGAGTACATATATATTATTCGGAAGGGAAATTTGATTACGTCTTAAAGACTTATTTTAAGAATCTACACAAAAAGGTTTTGACTTAAATCTAGTAGAGCTGGTGCAATTTAATGTTATCACCATAATGTCGTTTTAATTTGACAGGCGTTTAAAAGAAATAATAATACAGCGAGGTTTAATTAAGATATAGACTAAGTGTATAAGTATTCAACACGGTGCTCATGATTACATATGCCATTTTAGCACGATACTCCTGAGTATATGAGCCTTTCCAGCACGGTACGCACGACTATGTGTTCATTTCCAGCACGGTGCGCATGATTATATGTGCCATTCCAACACGGTGCTTATGATTATATGTGCCATTCCATGTTCCTATGGGTCTCTTATGTGATTAAAATAATTTAATCAAGAATAAAATGATGTGTCATTTTAATAAAATAAGACGTAACAAGTGATATACACAAACGCGTAGTACATATAAACAATATCACATGTACATGGACATCCGTTTTAAAGTTGGCTGAAATCAAAGTCCTCATAATGGTCCGTTGTCAGACATCAGCATTCTGCAAAATTCTGAAATTACAAAATATAACAACATGAACAGTTTGATTGGAAGAAAAACTTACAAAAAAACAATTGTTATAAAAGGTTCAGTTCTTCATTTGTAATCAGTTTTCAATATTAATACTGAAATTGGAGTCCCTTGGAAGCAACAAAGACAAACAATTGAGAAGATTAGCAGACTCGATTTTCACGTCTGACGTCTTCCTAAATTCCCAAATGACGGTAGCGTGTGATGTTTGTCTTAAATATTGTCTCGACGAACCCTTAGCGGTTTGTTCTGCCAAGCCATTGAGTACTTGCATTATGTTTTTTTGTTTTGTATTTTATTTTATATTTACATATATACATGATCATGTATGTGTTATACGTATATTGCCTGTTGATGCTGCCTTTTTGGTTAGAGAAGATAACCTGTCCCGTTTTATTGGGATGACAATGGGTTAAGAGTGATGTTTGGTGCACCTTAGAACCTGATTTAAACCCTCAGCTGCCGTTTTTACCACGGACCGTTCCAAGTCAACCCTTTTATGTTTGTGATGTAATATATGGCATGTTATTCATCTTTGTAACTAGTGTTTGTTTCTGTGCGTGATTTTGGCTGACCGTGGTCCTTGAATGCTACATTTTCTGTTCGACTTTTATATCTACTTTTATTAAGTCTGTTCATGATAATTAATACAAGGTTCCACACATCCCACGCCCACTAGTACCGGCTTAAGCTGTATTCTTCTTCTACTAAACCTATTATGTTGAGTTAAAATTTCACAGCTAAAACGTACGGTAACTGTTGCTAAACATCCTCAGATAATGTTTATTCACAACATCAATTTACTTGCATTAGCACACATGTCTACTTACATCTTAAAATGAATTCCCTCTCCTTTTTTATTGAAAATTGTAACGCTTTTAGATAAAAGGCTCTGGGTATTGTTTAACCACCCATAGGATATGTTGCTGCTTTTTATTTTGGTATTTTGGCTGTTACTTGTGATACGCAGGCTTCATAACCGTTGCTTCCAACTAAATTGTGTTTATTTCGCTCTTCTGGGCATAGTATTTTGTTAGATACTGGGACCATACGCCGCTGGACATGGGGGAAGAAAATATCTCTTTTTCCACCGCCTTATGCATGCCATCTTCGGGATGGTTAAACTCATGTACTATTGATTTTATGAATATTGAGTTCTGCTCAACCCGCGGCTAGAGGGCGTGAACGGTAGCTAGCATATTTCACTACCGTTCATGAACAGTCTCAATCAAACAGACTGCAATATTTCGTATGTTTTGTGCTCGGCCGTTTCCAAAGGTCCACTCTCATACTCTTTCTGTGAATACGACATTTCCTGTTGGATGTTTATGTCTCCGCATACTTTGTGAAGAGGAGATGTATTGTTTTGTGCAGTTTGTCGTCTGCCTGTCATCTGTATGTCAAAACTTTGTCCGGACTAGTTCTTCTGAACCCCTAGTAGGATTTCAAAGACGGAGTCGTGGCCATTTAAATATTTTTGCGCATGGCATTGTCGTGTTCCGGTTGAATGTCTTAAAAGGTTTAATAAGCAATCATTGTCTGGAATAGTTCTCCTGAACTCCTGGCCGGATTGCAACGAAACTTGGAAAGGATGATCGATACTAAAAAAAGAGTATGATAATGGACCTTTGGAAACGGCCGAAAACGACACATACGAAATATTGCAGTCTCGGTTTGATTGAGACTGTTCATGAGCGGTAGTGAAATATGCTAGCTACCGCTCACGCCCTCTAGCCCCGGGTCGAGCAGAACTCAATATTAATAAAATCAATAGTACTAAATTTTAACCATCACTAAGCCTAGTTGCACATATCGGATGACGGAGTTATGGCCCTTTAAAAGCCTTGATACACACAATGTTTCCAGACTAGTTCTCCTGAACCTCTGGTCTGGAACTTAGTTGCGCATGTCGTCGTTCCAGTCGAATGATTTTTGGCGGATTTCTAGTTATTGGAGACCACTGTAATAACAACACATCAAAATATTTTTTAAACTTTAATAGATTTGGCAAATATTGGGCGTGGCATGGATTGAAAAACAAGCCCCAAGCATGGAGTTTAACAATTGGGCTGCCGGTAAGCACAAAATACCATTATGGCAAGCCCTTACAGTAGAAAGCATTAAGCAATAAAGCAGATTGAATATTACAATAAATACAAGTGCACCAAATTAAATGTTCTTTATGAAAGCAACTTTTCTGATAAGCATTTAAGCAAGTGTTGAAAGCACGGTTGATATTCAAGCATAATTACAAGTGCACCGAATTCAATCAATTCAAATGTTTTTTATCAGTTCGTACGGACAGCAAATTTGTATATAATTTATGTTTAGATTACAATTCAGTCTCTGGGTATACAGGAGCTGAATAAAGTTAAACCGAAACTTATATTTCCTTCCTTTCACACCTACGCTGCCCGCCATATGGATGGGCGCCCGGACACTCCAAGTCATAGAGTAGAGAGTCCAGGCGCCCATCCAGTCAGTATTATTCTTAGTTGTATTACCTACACTATAGGCAAGCAAAAACTCCTACTGTTGATATGTATTGGTGTCCATTGCAATGGGCCCGGAATAGTAATTCGGTTGAAAAAATATATATATTTCACTGGCTATCAATTCAAGGAGTATTTCCTACCTTATTGAATGAGATTATTGAGCGCATACACTATTATTTATCTAGATTATTGACAGGGGTAATGGGCTCACAATCCACGCATGTCAGTTATCTGCATCCAAGCCGTTTGACCTGGAGGAATATAGTTTCAGGCAGGGATTGAGAATTCAGGTGTCAAGAATCCGAATAACTAACGTGTCGTACTGAAAACCCAATTTATTTTATGTTTCGCCTCACGTGATTCCCGGGCAAGAATAGGTCCATTACTTATCAAGGCGGAGGGGTAAGATCCCCTCAAACATGTCCATTTTGTCATTTTTGCTAAGTTCATTAAATTATCACCATCCCTCTATTGATGCATGTGATACTAGAGAGGTGGCATAAAACAATGAATATGGTTCCAGCGAAAAATGGAGAGTTTACAATAACATTTGCAGCTACTCTGCATTTTTGTATATGAGAAGGTTCTAGGCCCATTCCGCATAGTTTTATCTAGATGTAAATGAAGAGTGGACATATAATGTACATTGCTGTTGGCGCCATATAACCTATTTGCGTTGGTGCGCCGTAAAACCACAATTCAGTTCAATTTGTTTTTCGTTTTTCTTGATTTTTATGATATTACAAATATAATTATAGTCGTTTTCATTTATTTGCTAATAGTGTACGTTCAACGCGCTCGATTTGTATATTTCATTTTGATAGCATGTAGTCTACTTTTAAGAAATAGTTGATATAGGTATGGACCTTGACATAATACGAAGCAATCCAGGACACATTATCTTAATCTTGGTAAGAACAATGAGCAATGTAACTATTGTATTTGTTAATGTAGAGAATTCAGAATGGAAACAAGGACATGGCATTAGTGAATCAACGGTCGACAGCGTAGTTTTCGGTTAATTAGTGATTTATTTATTATCCTCATGCGACTAAGATAAGGGTTTTCACTAGAACATATACTTTAGAATAAATACTTATTGTTGACAGCGTTACAATTGACACTATCGTTCGTTTAGTCCTGTGTGGCGGCTGTAAAATGTCGCCCCGACTACATATCAAAATTGTTATTACTTACTGGTCCTTTAAAATCATCACGCCCAATGTGAGTGCCTTTAAAGTAGAATACCGCTTTAGCCGGTGCTTGGGCGTAAGAGATGTTGAACCTTATATTAACTCTCATGAACAGACACAAACAAACCGAGTCTGTTAGTTTTCTTGTTTGTGTTTGTTGCTTCCAGGGGATTCCCTTTTTAGTATTATTAGACGAACATTTTACTGACACGTAACAAGCATCGTCAGATAAAGTATTATTTATTATTCTGGATACAAGTCTCACGTGACATATAAAGCATTTCTATGAATAAGCCCTGCTGGAGTAATACATATTGTATCTGATGTTTGGTCTGGGGATATCAGTGTCAAACTAGTTACAAAACAGTGTGGTTTATTAAAATTGTGTGACCGTGGCGATGCATTGATGGCAGACCAATAGCTCTTTAATCAATCATTTGACAACGCAACTTGTTACTCAAAGTATAATTCCACCATTCAAAAACAAACGATTTTCGAGGCGGGAAATTTAGGAAACAAGTCAAATAGCACATGTACTCATTGATGTTGAACGGATCATGGAACGAGTCAATAACTTTAGAATCATATTCGTCGTGTGAGACCGATAAATTGGTTTTAAGAGAGTTAGTATGAAAGATGTGGAGAAGTAGTGTGGATTTGTCAAATCTACAGTCTCCCCTTATACAAGATGATGATTCTGGAACGTAAAATAGTAAGTTGTGTATGTTGCTAGATGTATTAGTAAATTGTTGATCATAAGTTGGAACGAATGGTATTGTCTTGTTGATCTATTGATTGTTAGTGTTTATATGTGAAGCAAGAACATATTCGTATGTCACTGTTATACGCCGTTTGCGAAGAACCAACCAATTACGAATTCCGAAACGGAGGGGCCATTTACGAATATTCTTATTTATTGTATTTTATCAAATAAAAACACATACAAATGCTTGTTTTCGTAATTTTAGTTCAAACATGTTTGGTTTTATAAATAAAAAGCTTCTGGAATAAACAGAGTAGCCTACAGTATGTTAAAAATCACAAATCGTGATGTTCGGATTTCAGAATACTGTAGGATCTGAAAAGTCCATGTAGAACGATCTTTTTAACCCTGTTTAATAGTATTGAGGCCGTTGCAATCTTTCCTTTATTATTAATTCAATAATAAGATTTATAGAATGGTATTACCAGAAACTGTAAATAGCCTTAGGTTAGGGTACTTGGAGAAAAGAATCGTCAACGCTACAAAGAGAAGGGACATGCGCAGTGAAGCAGCCTTCACAAAATGGCGTTTTGAGTAGCAGACTCAGATGGGTGTAGCAAATCATCAAAAGACGACCAATGGTAGGAAGATGGTAACTGTCCATTGAATATGTGTGGTACAACGACTTGTTTTATGTTGATTTATATGTTTAGAATACTTCCAGGTTATGAAGGTGTGATGAAATTAAATGCGAGGCAGTTGGCTTTGCCGAGTTGGTGGGTGGGGCACCTGTAGTAAATATCTTATAAATTTGCTTTTTTATTATCTGATGTTCAATATTGCTGCATATGATGCTCGCCAAAAAGGAAAAATAACATAATATTGTCGTTTATCACACTGTCACTATATTTGTATCATGCTATCGTTCGGAACGTTTGGTAAAGGATTTGTTATTCATCGATCTTGCCATTTACCACACCAGTACATGCACTAGCGGATCCAGGGGGGCGCGCTAAAAATTCCGGATCATACATGTATGTCCATGTTACTGTAGATAAAATATCAAACAATTTCGTTGCACGCCCTCAGTATACATTTTTTTCTCGCTCGCTCGGCGCATCTAACGAGTGGTTTAATTAACACATTGTTAAATCCTTTTATTTGAAAACGGACTTTTTTATTCATACATGTATGTCCATGTTACTGTAGATAAAATATCAAACAATTTCGATGCACGCCCTCAGTATAAAAAAAATTCTCGCTCGGCGCATAATGGCTAATGAGTGGTTTAATTAACACATTGTTAAATCCTTTTAATTGAAAACAGACTTTTTAATTCATACATGTATGTCCATGTTACTGTAGATAAAATATCAAACAATTTCGATGCACGCCCGCAGTATAAAAAATGATCTGGCTCGCTTCGCTCGCTCGACGCATAATGGCTAATGAGTGGTTTAATTAACACATTGTTAAATCCTTTTATTTGAAAACGGACTTTTTTATTCATACATGTATGTCCATTTTACTGCAAATAAAATATCAAACAATTTCGTTGCACGCCCACAGTATAATTTTTTTTTTTTGCTCGCTTCGCTCGCTCGACGCATAATGGCTAATGAGTGGTTTAATTAACACATTGTTAAATTCTTTTATTTGAAAACGGACTTTTTTTTATTCATACATGTATGTCCATGTTACTGTAGATAAAATATCAAACAATTTCAATGCACGCACTAAGTATAAAAAAAATTATCGCTCGCTCAACGCATAGTGGCTAATGAGTGGTTTAATTAACACATTGTTAAATCCTTCCATTTGAAAACGGAATTGTTTACCCTATCAATGCATTACCGCAACCGTTTTATGAGGCTAGTGACAGACCCAAAATTGACTAAAAACTTACGCCCCACCTAACCTGAAATCCTGGATCCGCCCCATGTACTGTACTGAAGTCTGTTCTGACATAATACCCTGATCATGTCATCCGATTGAAATTTGTCTCTGAATTTTTATTTATTCATTGGAATCACTGCCAGTGTGTGAAACTTTCTAAAAGATATCCCGTGGCGTATAATCCCCCAAATATAACTTGTGGTGAACAAATCTGTCTCATTCATTATTTTTCGTGCAACAGACATCAAGTTTCACAAAGAAAATATTTTTAACATGTTTAAGAAAATTCATCAAGTTCTACAGTCAGGTCCAGAGGGGTCCTGCTACACACGCAGAGCTATGTAAAATTAACTGTGTTGTGAAACGGTTGACGTCTTTGTGTGCTTTTTTTACATACAGACTTTTATAGATGCAACCTAGACCGTGTATATAAAAAAGTGTCTAGACGTTTATAGACTTGCATTCTTCCCCGCAAATAAGCATGAGGTCTCATGCAATCTCAAGTTTTTGGTGCTAATTAAGGTCAGGATTTTTAGTTATTTCATGATTCTTTCAGATGATGAAATAATTTCAAAATATTTTATACTGATTAAAAAAAATATAAATAAAAATTGTTTACCGCCAGCTCCACATTCAAAACAGACGGCGAATATAGCCGGTTACGGGCTATTAGAGACAACCCTGCTAGTAGTGCTTTATTATAAGAATCTTTCATGGGTATCCGATGAAGATAGGGAATCCCAACCCTCGGTATACGTGTTTTTATCGGAACCGAGGCTTAAAACACTTAAACCGAGGGTTGGAATTCCCTATTTGAACTGAATACACATGATAGATTCTTTTTCTTGCAAATCAGAGACATGTTATGCATTGACGCCGCCAGCTACTATCGTTTTGCATGTTTTTCGGTATACCAGATGTTGGCACGCATGAATTTTATCTCGACCCTAGGGTGAGATGGAAATATCTAGCCTCTGTAAAATGACGGATATCCTTGTCCGGTACGCAAGAAAATCTGATCTATCGAGGACACAAAAATTAGTTGGCAAGCACACTGGCTCCGTGATTTTTTAAACCCTTTTCTAAGAACTGGAACGGGTATAAAATGTGTGCCTGTAGTAATATAACCCTAAACTCAATTTGCTGTACATGCACCTATGCACAAAATTGATTTAATTTGAAATGTGCAACCTTTTAATGTCCCGCAACAAAGTGAAGTGGGCATTTCAAAATCAAATGTTGTGATGCTTGGATTTCCACTTAATCGTCCGGATACAAAATTGCGTACCTGTTTTTGACCTAATAACTTCATGTGTGACCTTGACCTTTGAGGTACCGACCTGGGTTTTGCGCGCGACACATTGTCTTGTTATAATGGTGATCACTTGTACCAAGTTATTTAAAAATCCCTGCAGGGGTTGTGACGTTACGGTCCGGACACGAAATTGCGTACCTGTTTTTGACCTATGAAGTTCAAGTGTGACCTTGACCTTGAGGTACGGACCTGGGTTTTGCGCACGACAGATCGTCTTGTTATGGTGATCACTTGTGCCAAGTTAATTAAAAATTCCTGCAGGGGTTGTGACGTTACGGTCCAGACACGAAATTGCGTACCTGTTTTTGACCTATGAACTTAAAGTGTGACCTTGACCTTTGATGTACGGATCTGGGTTTTGCGCGCGACACATCGTCTTGTTATGGTGATCACTTGTGCCAAGTTAATTAAAAATCCATGCAGGGGGTTCTGAAGTTACAGTCCGGACGCGGAATGACGGACGGACGGTACGATTACTATATGCCCCCGAAACCTTTGATGCTTTCCTTCCAGATAAGCAATCTCTAACAGGGTCTTTGTATCATGTCAGTGTGTGTGGTAGTATCTTACTTGAGCAAGGTACTCTGAAAGTGTGCCAGCCTTCGGTGTGAAAGTATGCCAGTCTTCGGAGGGGATGTGTCGGTCCTGTGTGCAAGCAGAACAATGTGCAGCCAATACTCGTTGCTTCTGTGTCAGCTTGATTCACGTCCGTAAACATTCCCCGGAAGAGTGGTTGCTCATACAGTGCTCCAGATAAGACGCATATATTTATTTATTGTATACTTAGTTTCATATTGTCCCGTTTAGTTTGCATTGAGCTAAGTGTGCAATATTCTACGATATTGCACACATTGATATTGCACCGGAACTTTTGCTCGTGCTTGCTAAGAGCCGCGAAATAGAAATAAGGAACTACTTTCAAATAAAAATAACGGAATCCTTGGTATAGTGTCAACAAAAAAATACGTGTTTTTTTTTTCAACCTTTTATGGCAGAAATTGATAAAATAATTGAAATGGTCACTCACCCACTGTTTTTAACGTTATCAAGTGGTAAACAAACTTTAGAAAATCGCTTGATGTTTTTAATGACGTCATCCGACGTCGTTTTCGCGCAAACTAATCATCCACACAAAATGAAACTGAATGACAAGATGGGAATTCCATCAAAAGCTATAAAAATAACACAAATACAACGAAAAGTAATAGTCATACAATTAACATTGATCGAAAACAATATGAAAGTATGCAATAAAAAGGTTATTGAATTTGTATGGCTAAATATTACTTGGAACTCGTTGTTTTGGCGCAGGACTCTTTGTCCTTTGCCAAAACAACTCGTTCCAAGTAATATTTAGCCATACAAATCTAATAACCTATGATATAATCGCCGATAAATATGGAGAACCAAATACCCACGTACACACAACTTAATAGCTTAGAAAAGTAGAGTGCGCCCAACCATACTCAGTGGATGCTTATTGAAGTTTGAGGTACTGAATGACAGTCAAGTGCAGAATTTTACTTACGTTTCGTTAGATGCTTGCAAGAAAATAGAAATTGCCTTTTTTTGTCAGCTATTTGACACAAATTAATCAATAATGCCCTTAAATATATATTCATTCAACATTGCTTCTGTCTCTTTTTTTTTTAAAGTGGGAGATGAAATATGCAATGTTTTTTATGGTAATGACTAATGAATATAAAAAGGTTTTGGACCAGGGTATATAGAGTCATATAAAAATAAAACTAGTGGACAGAATTTAAGTATCTTTTTTTAGTAACCAAGGTCTACCCTACCCGGTTAATTTGGTACCAGAAACATTAAATTCCAAACAAGATTTGATTTTAAAAAAATATCGCGAACACACATTCGAGTAACCAATAAAAAGATTATTATTTTTTCGCAAACTTCCATTGTAAACGATAATTATTGTTGATTGTTGGTCTATTGTGAATTATCAACTGAGATAATAAGGGTTATGGTCGAATGTCAAGGTTCAGAGATCATTGTAAGGGTTCGAACACTGCCATGGTCGAAAACTTTTTTTACAGAGTATACCTTTTACAAAACTTGTTTATAAAACTTGTTTTCCAAAATACGCATAAGTTTGTAATTTGTAAATGTAAATACATAAAAAAAAAAAAAACATGCATATATTGTGCTGAAAGCTTATCTGGAGCACTGCATATGAACTCTGAAGACATCACCCAATACCTGCTTAAATAACAATAACTGGATTTTAATTGACTGAACCCTGAATTATACCACACCATAAACTCACCAAAGAAAATTTATAAACTTGGAAATATGGAACCAGATTACAGATGACAGCAAGCTATTTCGAGAGAAAAACATTAAACATGTCAGAGGGAACATGACTAGATCGGCATGATATTTTTTTCTTTGGTGAGTTTTATGTATGCATGTGTGGTATATAAGGCTTAAATTAGTTGTTTATTCAGGCATTGCGTGATGTCTTCAGAAACCTGCATATGGAGTTGTGCCACATACTCTACCTACTTTATAAAGGGGATTCTAGCTCTGCAGTGCTCCAGATAGACTGCGCATCCATGTAAATTACGTGATATTTCAGAGTCTTCATTTTATTTTAATTCACTCCATACCATATACGGACGTAATTTTCCAGGTACGCTATTTCTTTTGAAACGATGCGTATCTTGGTAGCTTATTTTTGCCAATCAGAGTTTTTGTGGTGCACAGCATACTTTTCAGGAGACAGCTTTACTGATTGTATGAAACCGCGTCACCAGTTATTTACAGTTTTCTCTCTTTGGTTCTGTTTTCACGAGACCGCTTTATTGATTGTATGAAACCGCGTCACCAGTTATTTACAGTTTCTATCTTTGGTTCTGTTTCTCATTTTTTCCCTGTAATATTGGTACGGGTTCACTGAGCATTTACCGCCAATTTGTTATGCAAAACAATAGTAAATTTGCCGATGTTTTTTGGCGTGGACTGCAAGCGATGAGAACAATTAAAAAAAGAGAGACCCGCTAATTGTTCGTACCATTTTAATGGACATTATTTCCAATCGCGGGAAGTGTCTGAAAACCAAAAATTACACCCAGGTATAGGTTGGCTAGTAGTAGCTGACCCCTAAAATCACACATACATGTGCAGTCAATGTTTATGAGCGTTAGGGATCTATATTTACATTATTGATAGCACATTTTTCCGACAGTCACTTGCACTTTTGGTCATATTAAACTATAGCAGCAAGGACAAGATTTAAAGCTATGCTTAAGGGTTCAAATAAGAATGCAAAACCGTAAAACACTTTTCAAGAAAGTAATTTGGTTGCAGGCTGACGGGCATTCAAAGAATAACACTTTTCATTGCTGTATGTATCGTGTGACATGGTCCATTGTGAGAGGTAATTTTCAAAACAGACTAAAAACTAAGCAGAACCAGTAATTTTTAACTGATCTACAAATAGACAGACTATAATAAATATATTGAATAAAACTGCATCTTTATATGTTAATAGCTGTACTGATCAGAGATCAGCAGAGCTTATGGCCACGTCTAAAAATAGATTTTTAAAAACAAGTTTATAGAGACTACTTCTTGAAAACTGTAAATAATATTGATATGGGACTTTTTCTAAAATGATCAGCATGACATGATGTTGATCCTTGTCAAAATTTATTTGGATTTGACATTAAACATGGCCACCAGTGGCCATCTTTGTTTGTTTACATAAGAGTTATATAGTAGAAACTTGTAGCGACTACTCCTCTGAAACTACTTGACGGATTTTCATGAAACTTCACAGGAATGTTGCTCTTGATGTCTAATTGATCCCAGCAAAATTTAGGTCGGCCGGAAATTCAACACGGCCCCTTGGCTAAAAATATATTTTTTTAAAAACAAGGTTTTAGCGACTACTTCTTGAAAACTATAAGTGATATTGATATGGGACTTTTTCTAAACTGATCAGCTTGACATGATGTTGATCCTTGTCGAAGATTATTTTGATTCGACCGACATTAAACATGGCCGCTAGTGGCCATCTTTGTTACTACTTTGAAACTACTTGACAGATTTTTATAAAACTTCACAGAAATGCTGATATAGCTATCAAAACCTATCAGTATAGCTTGAAAGTCATTGACCTCTTGTTTAATAATAACAATTTAATAATTGAATTTTAACCCACAATGGCTTGCATCAAGAAATAACATAAAGTATATTTGTGTTTTACAACAATACTATTAACGACTATGACAAAGTAGTTTGGCTTTAAATTGCATTTTTTTTAATGCTATTTTAAGTATACCCATGCGCGCAGTTTGCTAATACAAATTGTCACAGTGTCGGTGCCCAGACTCGAGCATTAACATCTTTTCCAGGCTGTGATGAATGGCCATGATATACATATGGATTTTTGAAGATGACATGTACTGGTAAGTAGATGCTCACAAATAACTAGCACTCCTTTCTATTTGGTTTCAGAACTAGAACATTTTGACCTCAAATTCAACTTGTTTTACTTACGGTGTGGTAACCGGAGGCCCTGGGTTCACCATACTCCGTGGTGCCACTGAGTTCCGTCGGTGTGTTCTTGGGCAAGACACTTTCCCTTAGCCTCGTCCGTCGGATGGGGACGTAAACCGATCTATCCTTCGAGCATGTTAAAGAACCATAGGAATCTATTCGATAATAAGAGTAGGGCAGGTTCCCGGATTCCTCTGTCTGGGGCGGCTCTAAATAACTATACTGTGTTGATGAGCCGTTAAACAACATTCAATTACGGTGTGGTTCAGATTATGGACTAATGAGCAAGTATATAATGCATTAGCTGGTTCTTATGCATTGCATAATGTCTCATTATGTCTGTCGAGCAATCTTGTCTTTACTGATATTTTACTAACAGAGTCTTGTAAAAATAATGGGGTTTAGGTCCAACCTTTGTCTTACTAAAACATAAAATATTACTGATTTGATTATTGTCTACTTTTTATATGTCTGCCTGTTCGTAAACAATTGCTCATTCCGGACAGTAACTCTGAAACTATAACACTCACAATCATGAACTGTACATTGCCCTTAGTAAGAGGAGGAACCCTAATTTTTTGGGGGGTCAAAGGTCCAGGTCGCCATGACCTTATATGGAAATATGCATTCTTGACGATAACTCCGAAACAATAACACCCACTCTCATGAAACTTAATAGGCAAATTTCGTCTAGCGGCTTGGGCATTGGTGTCCCTAAGCAGCTCTTTCTCAGAAACCACTTGGCCAATTTTACTCAAATTTCCCATGGATACTCCTGAGTTTTTTTATCTGATATTTAAAGGGACACATGGCAATCTTGAGTTTTATTCAAATATTAAAATGTGCTCCTCGATTTAGTTATCCTGCGTCATTTTGACTTTAAAACTGCTTGCATATAATTAAAAAAACAACTGTGATTTCAATTTTCTTCACTATTTTACTGAATTTTCAAATATATTATTGATGCAATATTATAAAGAGTTAGTAAAATGTAAAATCAATTTGCTTTGAACTTTATAATTCTAACAATTAATATTAATGATTGAACAAATGCAAGTTAAGAGAAAAACTAACGTGACACCGTGAGTTTTTAAAAAAATCAAGATTTTTAAACAATTTTATGCACTTGTCATCTCAGCAAACAGCAAACTCGATTGTTTTTATGTTTTTAAGGGTGGCATATATAGTAATCGCACTGTCTGTCCGTTCGTCTGTACACTCGTGTCCGCTTCATAACTCTGACAATAATGGATGGATTTTCAAATAACTTCGCACAATTGCTCACCACAACAAGACGATGTGTCGAGAACAAAATCCAGGTCCGTGGCTCAAAGGTCAAGGTCACACTTAGAGATCAAAGGTCAAAATCCGTTCATCTGTACACTCGTGTCCGCTTCATAACTCTAACAATAATGGATGGATTTTCAAATAACTTCGCACAATTGCTCTCCAAAAAAAGACGACATGTCGCGCACAAAATCCAGGTCCGTGGCTCCAAGATCAAGGTCACACTTAGAGATCAAAGGTCAAAATCCGTTCGTCTGTACTCGTGTCCGCTTCATAACTCTGACAATAATGGATGGATTTTCAAATAACTTCGCACAATTGCTCACCACAACAAGACGTGTCGCGCACAAAATCCAGGTCTGTGGCTCCAAGGTCAAGGTCACACTTAGAGATCAAAGGTCAAAATCCGTTTGTCTGTACACTCGTGTCCGCTTCATAACTCTGACAATAATGAATGGATTTTCAAATAACTTCGCACAATTGCTCACCACAACAAGACGACGTGTCGCGCACAAAATCCAGGTCCTTGGCTCCAAGGTCAAGGTCACACTTAGAGATCAAAGTTCAAAATCTGTTCGTCTATACAATCGTCTCCGCTTCATAACTCGGACAATAATCAACGGATTTTCAAATACCTTTTTTTTTTAATATTTTTTAAATTTTATTTTATTTTATTTTTATTGTTTGTTTGATTTTTTTTTTTTTTTAAATATTTTTAAATATATCTGTTGGTTTCATATTGCTCCAAGGTCAAGGTCACACTTACAGGTCACTTCGGGGGCATTTGTCACTTACTGTGACATTTCTTGTTAGTTACTAAAATGTTTACAAACTTTCATTTAAGCATCATTGACCTTTTTATTAGATCACCTGAGCCGAAGGCTATATTGGGATCACTCTTCGTCCGTCGTTGTTAACTTTTCTTCAAACAACTTCTCCTCAGAAACCGCTTGGCTAATTTTGACCAAACTTCCCACTCGAAAAAAACACTAAAAAAACAACTTCTGGTACGTAAAATATTGAGTATGAAATTTGTAGGCTGTGTCCCGTTTCTTCCATGTACGGCGAATTTATTGTCGTACCTTATTTTTTCCCAAATCTAACAGCAGTGTTATATCTATTGATGAAGTTTTTTTTGTTTTTTTTTTGTATTTAATATAAGTAAAACATGTAGGCTATTTAAAACAATGATGATTATCAAAATTATGGCCTCAAAATAATTCCCCCTTTCCTGTAAAATCGCGCTAAAATTGGGTCGCAGTCCCCCAAAACAGAGTGACGGCCCTGCCAGCTCTCATGGCTTGCGGAACGTCGGTGGTTCTACCCAGGTAACCAACCGCCTGGTTGGAGGGGCATCTGGGGTCTTCCTCCACCAATGGAAGCTGGAAAGTCGACATATGACCTTAGCTGTTGGTGCGACTATAAAATCCCAATTCAATTCAATTCAATTTTTCTACATCCATATTTCAAATAATTATTTGAACAATTGAAAACAAATTCTGTTTGCAAATTTATAAAAATTACCAAATGTTGATTATGTTAAAACCTGTGAGATTTTCAAACTCCAATTTTTTTATATTTTTATTTAATTTATATATGAAGCAGGTTTAAAGTTAAAAACGATACTTGATTAATAAATTGAGATGCTAATTATAATTGATAAATACTTCAAGATTTCCATGTCTCTTTAACATACTTTGACGGGGAATATAAATTCACAGAATTGTTGATTATATTAAACACATGCAATAGTAAAATTACAACTAAAGAAAATTTGAAAACACTATATTTTATTACATTTTATTTAATTACAAGATGATTTTAACTTCAGAACAATACTGGAATAGTAAAATGAATGGATGTGCTAATTGTAATGCTTGATTAAGTTTAATATAAGTATG
This sequence comes from Cyrtodaria siliqua, assembly GCA_037043455.1. Classification (NCBI taxonomy): domain Eukaryota; kingdom Metazoa; phylum Mollusca; class Bivalvia; order Adapedonta; family Hiatellidae; genus Cyrtodaria; species Cyrtodaria siliqua. Next base: position 37,240 of record JAWPHD010010373.1, read on the forward strand.
AGGAAAGTACCAGTATTAAAGATTACATAATTTTGATATGTTCAAAAAACAGTAAATTTCTGAATTTAAATAATGATTATAAATTTTATCTTGAAATTTTCAAATGCAAATCAGTTATTTTATTCACTCAGTTCATACATATACCTGAAAATATTGAAAAATGGGATTAGAGACATAACGTTAATAATTATGCATTTTACTTGTTTTAGTGTAATTAATAGACCTATAAGAAATACTCTCTGTTTGTTTGTTTGTTACACATTTTGATCAGACAGGATCCTATACTGTGATACATCCTGTTTGATATATGTAAGGTGTCAATTATGTGATTGCTGGAGCGTTAATTATTTAATGACCCCCAATAAACAGCCATATAGTGTCCCACTTCCTTTGTGGATATATTGGATTAAAGATTTTATGGTTCTCTAAAAAAGTGGGTCATGTAATACTTAGTTAATGACTTCTGCTCTGTTTTGACTGCCAGCAATTTATAAATTGATTACATCTGGTTAGACTTAAATTTGGGCATGATAAAAGCCAGTCAAGTATCATTTAAACCACATTCAAACGTTTATTAGTTTTGGTGAATTTTAATTTAATTTTCATAGTATTGATTTGAGGCTCCAGTAATATATTTTATTTAAGTGTTTATATGCTAAAGAGGCACAAGGTAATCTTGATTTTTTAAAGACTAAAAGCATCCCAATAGTTCTTCTACATTACTTGCGTCTTTGCAAATCATTGTTAATTAATATTTGAATTGTTTAAATCAAATTGTATTTGCCTTCAAAAAGTTGATTATATTACAACAATACTATATTTAAAGCTAACAGAGGTGTCCGCAACATGCCAATTTGTCCGCGGAAGTATTTGACCACACGTAAGTGTCCAATATGCCCGCAACAAGCGAATATCTTCGCGGTAAATTTATGGGGAGTCACAAACAATTTTTTTATATTGATCTGTAAATGTCGAAAGGTAGATTAGAGAGGAGATTTTGCTTACTAGTTTGTTAATTAACAAAATAAATAGACTTGTAGCAGAGTCGCTGACATATTCTTTTGTATGTGCACAGTTGTAAATCATTTAAATGAAAATAAAACTCGTCAGAATGACTTGTGTACTCTAACTACCAGTTATCAGAAGTTAGAGTATGGCAGACTGGTGAAATGAACATGCTACAAAACAAATAGAGTATGTTCTCATCTCATTGGTTGATTTAAACACCTTGATGGGCTGCGGCCATCTCGATGATTAAATCGGCCAAATCGATACACATTGATGTAATTGATGTATCATAAATAATGATTTAATTAATATGCATAAACCATTGTTAACAGTTATTTATGTTGATATAAAGAAAACAGATCTGAATAAAGATGAAGAATGAAAAACTGATAAATAATGAAAAGAATAAAATGAATGAAAAAATAATAATGTGGAATTCTATAAAATAAAAAAAAGCAGCGCACAACATAATTCAGTGGTACCCTATATATAGGCGTTGAGCGATTTAACATGAAAAAACAGGTGAAATGGCTGAGTGGTAGATTTTTAGATCACCTGAGGTCAAGGCGAGGGCCAATTTTGACCAAACTTCACATGGATGAATGCTTATTAGATTTGTTAAAATTAGGTCATCGCAACATCCTTAAAAAGTCTCACAGAGCTCTCATGTATTACATGTAGCATCAGCTTATGGTCCTCTACTAAGTTTGTTCAAATGGTGACCCTGGGGTCAAATTTGGCCCCACTGCGGGGCCACAGGTTTTACATAAACTTATATAAGAAAAAAGTAAATCTTCTTCTCTGAAACTGAATGAGCCAGAGGTTTAATATTTTGCATTACTATAAGATTATGGTCCTTTACCAAGTTTGTTCAAATGGTGACCCTGGGGTCACATTTGGCCCCACTCCAGGGGTCACATGTGTATAGGGAAAACTTTAAAAATCTTCTTCTCTGAAACTGCTTGAGCCAGGTGTTTAATATTTTGCATTTGCTATAAGCTAATGGTCCTCTACCAAGTTTGTTCAAATGGTGACACTGGTGTCAAATTTGGTCCAGCCCCGGGATCACAGTTTTACATAGACTTATATAGGAAAAAAATCAAAATTCTTCTTCTCTAAAACTACAAGAGCCAGAGTTTAATATTTTGCATTTACTATAAGATTATGGCCCTTTACCAAGTTTGTTTAAATGGTGACCCTGGGTCACATTTGGCCCGCCCTGGGGGTCAAAGTTTTACATAGACTTGTATAGGGAAAAACTTAAAAAAATCTCTTAAACTGCAAGAGCCAGAGGTTTAATATTTTGCATTTGCTATAAGCTTATGGTCCTCCACCAAGTTTGTTCAAATGGTGACCCTAGGGGCACATATTTTACATAGACTGGTATAGGAAAAAAATTAAAAAATCTCCTTCTCTGAAACCACAAGGCACATAGCTCTCATATATTACACATAGCCCTGGGGTCACATTTGGCCATGCCCCAGGGTTACACTCTACCACCTTCATTTTGCATTTGATCTTTACCAAACTGTGTCAGTGTCTTTATATCAATGTTTTTAACACAACAGAGGCCACATTTCTTGAACGATCTTGCACAGATTGTATATGACCATGAGATTTGGAGAAGTTTGATAATGGGCGAGTACTCAGGTGATCGATATAGGGCCATCTTGGCCCTCTTGTTTGAATTATTCCCCTTTGGAAAAAAGTTTAATCCGAAACTTAACCTTGCCTTTTACAATTGATTGTGGCTAATAATTATCAAAGTTCTAGGTTTACAACAATGAAAGCGGTGCTCTTGTTTATGATAGAGTTTTAACAAATGATATAAAATTAACCCATGAAGGTTTACATTCAGAAATAACATGCTGTTGAGTTTTAATATTTCAAACCAAATGCATGAAATGTATACGTGTGTTTTTACAAAAATACTATAAACAACTATTACAAATCAGTTTGCTGGAAATTATTGCTTTTTAACTGATATTTTCAGTATACCACTGCGGACAGTTTGTTTATACGGTGTGTTGCAGTGTCGGTGCCCAGACTCGGGCATCAGCATCTTTTCCAGCCTTCAATGAAATGGCAGTGATATACATATGGATTTTTGAGATGACATGTAAGTTGATACTCATGTAACTAGAAATTATTTTAAACCAAAACCTATTTTGATTACAGATCACACATGCATCATGTTCAAAATCCCTAGAAAATTCGGTGGATCATATTTTCAACACTTTGTCCGCCAGTCCTTTCACCAGTCCCTCTGTCTCTCTTTTATTGCCCATAGCATAATTTGGAACTACTAATGGGACTGGAATGAAACTTCACGCAATAATAGAGGGCAATGAATGGGAAGTGTAAGAACCATAACTCTTCATTCAAATTATAGTTATTGCCCATTAGAATGTTATACTTATAATTTTTGTCTGGAGCTGTCGACATCTTTGCATATCTGATGACAGTGCGCATTATGAGAATGATGAAGTTTGCAACATCACAAGTAGATGAATTTCAATGAATGAAGGCATTGAAACGTTGATATTTAGAAATGTTCTTAATTGTTTCATTTGGTTAAAAGTTTGCCATGTAACATTTCTGGTCTGCCTGGAGAGAAAACAAATGTTGCTGTCTAAACATTATTTAATTATTGATTGAATAGCAAACTGTATATTAATATTAATTCTAACACTACCTCCGCAGTCTTTCATATACACAAAGAAGAGAGACAGCTGCATATTATTCTATGATAAAATACAGCTCTTCCATTAATTCCCTGCGTATATTTCATCCGTTGGAAGCGCCACGTTACATGACGCCACTTGGTAAATATATGTCACGAAGACAAACTCAACAGTAATTTTAATAAAATTTTCCAAAATACTTGACATGCTCACAAACCGTGCACATCCCCGATATAAACCCATCATATGCATCAGTACATATAACATTATTAAGCATCTTGAACAAGCCGAGAACAAGCGCAAACTATATGACGTAAGTAATGACTTAATTGTTTGTCACTTGACTCAGAGTGCATACGGGGGCGCCCAGTGAAATAGCCTTTAAACATAGCAGCCTGATTACCTTGACCTCCAAGATAATTTATAGTTCCCCAATAAAAGTGTAAACAATGGGGTTATTGTTGTGTTAGAATCGAAATAATAAATACGTACCTGTATTTTATCGGTGAATAAAATACAGTTAGTCGTTCGGATGCGAGTAATTAAGTCACTCGTGCTAACGCACTCGTTATTTAATTACTACGCATCCGAACTCTTAACTGTATTTTATTCACCGATAAAACACAGGTACCTATTTATTATTTCTTAAGTAAACAAAATAAATATATATATTTGGCTGGGAGTTGATGGCGTGCTCCTGTAATCCAGTTACTTGGAAGCCAGGGTCTGAGGGCGGGGTCTTACTATCAGAGTGAATATGTCGATCGGACATCCGCACTAAGCCCGGCATCAATATGGGCTGCCCGGGGGAGCCCAGGCATGTCCAGTATATAAGGAGGTAAGTATCGGTTTGCGCTCGTGACTAGGCACCTGATAGTAGCCAGTCCAATAAACTTTTTTTATATATATAAATATATTTTTTTAATAACCATCTTTTCTATTTGCAGATTCATGTTCTCAAGGTCTTCGTGGAAAAAAATATTCCAAGCCCGGTAGGACTGTCTTACCAACTTTCAGTGCTGTAACCTGAGGTTAGTATATGTATAAAATCTCAGCCTTCTTTTTTTTTTTTTTAATTTTACTAAAGGTGATATGATATGGTTGTCATTTTATGACCCAGCCTTATTTATAGGCAAACAATTTGCAAGTTATGAGGTTGTGTTAAACCAACTATTGTTTTCAAGTTATTGCTTTCTAAGTACTTTTTATGCACCATTTTAACAAGTTAGAGGAGATGACATACATATATAGCATTAGGCTTGTCCATCCCATCTGTACTTACATATATGTACATATATCCCGGTTTTGTGTCTGAGCCATAACTCAACCATTGAATGGATAATAAAGATATTGGACAAAAAAAGGATTAAAAAGCAACATTTTTGTATTAAGTCACTGGTTATTGAGAAATAGGTTGCCAGTGTTGGGATAAAATTGTGTGGTGTAAATGCATTGCTGCCTGTATTCTATTAGATTAATTTTGGTTTAATCAACCACCATAGATTATGTGTTTTGATCAAGGTCTATTCTAATGAAATGGTGTATTTGGCAATGATAAACAACTCTAGTAAAATAGTTAGATGAACCAGTATAATAAAATAGTCACTGACATTTATAAACCAGTCTAGTAGAACAGTCACTGACATGGATGAACCAGTCCAGTAGAATAAATTAACTGACATGGATGAACCAGCCCAGCAGAATAATTTAACTGACATGGATGAACCAGTCCAGTAGAATAGTCACTGACATGTATAAACCAGTCTAGTAGAATAATGTTACTGACATGGATGAACCAGTCCAGTAAAATAATCACTGACATGTATACACCAGTCCAGTAGAATAGTCACTGACATGTATAAACCAGTCTAGTAGAATAATGTTACTGACATGGATGAACCAGTCCAGTAAAATAATCACTGACATGTATACACCAGTCCAGTAGAATAGTCACTGACATGTACAAACCAGTCTAGTAGAACAGTCACTGACATGGATGAACCAGTCTAGTAGAACAGTCACTGACATGGTGAGTCCAGTAGAATAGTCACTGTCCAGTAGAACCGGTCTAGTAGAACGGTCACTGACATGGATGAACCAGTCTAGTAGAACAGTCACTGACATGGATGAACCAGTCCAGTAGAATAGTCACTGACATGTATAAACTGGTCTAGTAGAATAATGTTACTGACATGGATGAACCGGTCCAATAGAATAGTTACTGACATGTATAAACCAGTCTAGTAGAACAGTCACTGACATGTATGAACCGGTCCAGTAGAATAAGCACTGCCATGTATAAACCAGTCTAGTAGAACAGTCACTGACATGGATGAACCAGCCCAGCAGAATAATTTAACTGACATGGATGAACCAGTCCAGTAGAATAATTTAACTGACATGGATGAACCTGTCCAGTAGAACAGTCACTGACATGGATGAACCAGTGCAGTAGAATAGTCACTGACATGTATAAACCAGTCTAGTAGAACAGTCACTGACATGGATGAACCAGTCCAGTAGAATACTTACTGAGATGTATAAACCAGTCCAGTAGAATAGTCACTGACATGTATAAACCAGTTTAGTAGAACAGTCACTGACATGGATGTACCAGTCCAGTAGAATAGTTACTGACATGTATAAACCGGTCTAGTAGAATAATGTTACTGACATGGATGAACCAGTCCAATAGAATAGTCACTGACATGTATAAACCAGTCTAGTAGAACAGTCACTGTCATGGATGAACCAGTCCAGTAGAATAGTCACTGACATGTATAAACCAGTCTAGTAAAATAATGTTAAGAAATGGATGAAACAGTCCAGTAGAATAGTCACTGACATGTTAGAACCAGTCTTGTTAAATAGTGTAACTGTCGTGGATGAACCAATCTATAATTATAGTGTAAGTGTCATGGATGAACCAATCTAGCATAATGTGAAAAGGCCCCTAATCATTTTTTATAGCAATTCTTATAGTAGATGTGATTCTAATTTCTTCTTCTTATTTGCAGCTGGCAGTAGAGGTTGCTATGATACAGCAAGGCATATCTCGGGTACAAGCGGAATTCACCATGTGGATGAAACACTAAATCTAAATGCCAACCGGACTTAAAAGTGTAGTGTAGTCATTTTCGGACAGTATCGAAATATCACTGCCAGGTAGCACACCTGGAACATCATCATATATACATGATATATACTATTTAATTGACAATACAAGCACAGGCTTATAGTACAACAAATAATAATGGTTCTAGTTTTATATTGTGTATGAACAAAACAAATTGCTGATTTTGGTCATAGTTTAAGTTACTTATTTGTTTAATATGAAGATAATGTTTCTAAATTAATTTGGGCAGAGGCAGAACAACACAGCTTTTCTTTTCTGCATATGTATAGTATTTGTCTTTCTTTGCAAATTCAAGTTCAAACAAATGACATTTTTGAAGCTATTGACTTTATTGTAATTAGGGCTTTCCACTACTTTTCAGTGGAAAGACCTTTTGTTTTCGTTCTGTTTCTTCTTCTTATTATAATTATTCTTTCCTTCTTTTTCTTCTTCTGTCAGCCACTTTTCATAGTAATACTGGTCGCAGGACCTTAACATTTTACACAATGGTAGAGCTCAGTCTGGAATAGTGTCCCGAAGCTTTTGGGGTCATGACGTCATTCAAGATGGCCGCCAGTGACGTCATCAGTCAAATTTTGTTATCGCTAGATCTCAAACATTTATAGTCCGATTTGAATGAAACTTTCACAGATTGTAGGGTTAAGGGTCTAGTTGTGCAAGAACGTAAAAAGTATCTCTGTGTAATAACGTCTAGACGTCAGTGACGTCAAAATGTTATGAAAAGTCCTTTTTTTCAGTGATAGCATTTTTCATGCTTTTTTTACTGTAAAATCCATCAGTGTCATTGTTTCAGTCGACGCTGACAGTTTTAACGTCATGACGTCATTCAAAATGGCTGCCAATGATGTCATTTAAGAAATATTGTAATCGCTATATCTCCTTCATTTATTATTGGACTTTGATGCAACTTTCACAGCCTATAGGGAATTAGGTTGGGTTGTGCAAGAATGTCAATAACTGTCATGACGTCATCCATGATGGCCACCATTGACGTCATGCTACAAATATTGTTAGCACTAGTTCTCAAACATTTATAGTCGGATTTATATGAAACTTTCACAGATTGTAGAGTTCAGGGTCTAGTTATGCAAGAATGTAAAAAACCTGTCTCTAGGTAATAACGTCTTGACGTCAGTGACGTCATAATGTTATGAAAATCCGTTTTTTCACTGATTACATTTTTGAAGTTGTTTTACTGCATAATCCATCAATGTCATTGTCTCAGTCAACGCTGACAGTTTTTACGTCATGACGTCATCCGAAATGGCCGCCAATGACATCATTTAAGAAATCCTTTAATCGCTATATCTCCTTCATTTATCATCGGAATTTGATAAAACTTTCACAGTTTGTAGATATCTGAGTCCAGTTGTGCTATAATGTGGAATGATGTTATGTCGTCATCAAAGATGGCCGCCAGTGACGTCATAAATGAACTATTTTTTTGTCTATATCTTCTCTATTTATTATCGGATTTGAATAAATATTTCCAAGATTGTACAGTTTAGGGTCCGGTTGTGCAAGAACGTCATACGGTATCCCGACGTCATGACGTCAGTGACGTCAAAATATTCAGAAATTCTTTTTTTTCACTGATTGCATGTTCGAAGTTATTTTCGATATAAATCAATCGGTGTCTTCGTCTTCAACAACTCTGACAGTTGTGACGTCATGACGTCATTCAGACAGGAAAGCCCGTTTGATCAGGTTTCTGATCAAAATCTAGTTGTATTTGAAGTTGAATTATATTAATTCATACTGTTTCAGGTTATGACTTGATAACTGTTATGCCATCAGTATGTTCCTGGGATGGTAAATAATTTGAGAACAACAATCTACACTTTTTTCAATTAATTTACATACAAATATTTAAGCAGAGTAAAAAATATAATTGAATTATTTTTATAAAAACAAACATAAAACATTAAAAGGCAATTCTGTGGGCCTTGGTTTATAAAAAATCCTGCTTAAGGAAACGTATTTTTACAAACTCTACAAGCAAAATTTCAATAGTTATATTGCCGATATTTGAATTGTTTGGGTGTTTGTTAACTATTTATCATGCTTACTATCATCAAAGAAGTATTTGAGTGAGATTTTTGTAACCATTAGTAATATTTAGGACACGTTCAAGTCCTTTTTATTTGCAGTAGCATCAGAATGTTCATATGTTCGGGGTTCAGGGTCAACTGAATATTTTCCATTTTTGATAAAAAAAAATCATATAATTTGTTTTACTTGCCACACATATTTTTAAAATCTTGGATTTTTTAAAAACTTATAGTGTCATTATTTTTTCATAACTTCCATATTGGATATCAATGTTAATATTTATTTAAAAAGCTCGAAGCAAATCGAGTTCGCATGTAACTAATTGCTATACTCCCGTAGGAACGTATTATGTTGTGACATTTACCGTTTGTCGGTCTGTTCGTTCGTCTGAATGTCTGTTAATTTTTTGCAAGGTATAAGGTCTACAACAATGAAAAACATCTTCAGCATGATCCAAAAAAAAACACATCTTATAAAGGACCATAACTCCCTGAATTATAATGTTTGAATTATTTCCCTTTGAAAAAAAGTGTAACCTGGAACTCAACTTATAATTTACCAATGATTGTAATTGTGGCTAATAACTTTCAAAGCATTAGATCTGCTTGTTATTGCACTTATAATTTATTTAATTTTTACATATGTTTCCACTGTTTTTAATTTATTTATTACCTCTTGCAGAAAACAAATATAAAAGAAAAACTCAAAATTGTATTTAAAGGAACACCAGGCAGTCTTGAATTTTTAAAAACTAGCGGCATTCCAATAGTATATTTAAACCTATAGTAGAATAAGAAGAGAAAGTTGAAAATTTCATTTAATTATATGCAAGCAGGTGTAAAGTTTTATCTCAACCAATCCCATAAAAAGCAAATACATAAAATTGTTATGAAGTATCTGTTTTTATATTTATGTATATTTAATAGATTTTAATTATATGTTCAATAGATGATATCTTGTTATATATATATATATACAGGTATTTATTTTGACTAGCTCATTTAACTTGGGCCCCGTGTGGTTCCCGGGGGCCCCCGTTTGGTCACGGGGCAAAGAAGAGGGCCACTGTAGACCCCTTTGGAGGGGTAGGCAGAGGGGTAGAATCCCCCCAAATTCATGTTCATTTTATCATTTTTTGTTCATGTTCATTAAAGGTCTTCATCATGATCCCTGCATTGTTTCAGGTGCTATCTTACTCGCATCAAAAGAGCAGTGACAGAAAAACAATAAACATGGCTCCAGCATAAATGGAGTTTCTACGATAGAATTTGTAGCAACTATGCAGTTCAGGGTGAGAAGGTTCTAGGCCCATTTTCCATATTTTATCTCGATGTACATGGAAGATGAGCCTGGCATGTTCATGCCTGTTAGGCGCCATATAACCTTTTCATATGTTGGTGTGCCTTAAAACCCCAATTCAATTCATTTAACTTGTATCTTGCTTCGACTCTGTGCACAGCAGTAGTTATCAAGTTGAGATATACATCTGTAATATCATATCCATATTGCAATGCAAATTACAATTTTATAGATAAAATAAATAACCCTGTCAATTTATATTATAAATTGTCTTGTTTGTTAATCCCCAGCAGTTAATATCTTGGCAAGTTCAAAGGCTAGGCACACATGATTGCATTTTGTGTTACAGTGTTTGAATGTTAAATAAATCTTTATTTTGTTTAAATTACGGCATCCCTTTAGTTTTTCAACTTGACTTGCATATTTGCAAATCATTATCAATATTTCAATAGTTCAAAGCAAATTGTTTCGGCATTTTAATAGATGTTGATCATATTGAACCAATAATATATTTAAACCTATGGCAAAATAACAAAGAAAAACTTCAAAAATCCCAAGTGTTTTTACCTAGATTTAGATATATGCAAGCAGGTTTAAACTCAAAATAATACTGGATTACTAAACGGAGGTGCGTTATTCATTCTTCATAAAAACTTCAAAAATTGTCCTCTCTCCCTTTGAATGTGGTATTTATAGATACAAAATCATCCCTAGCAATGTTTGTGGTCGTTATTCTGTTTTTTGCCCCGTGTGGTTTCCGGGGGCCCCCGTTTGGTCACGGGGCAAAGAATAGGGCCACTGCAGATCCCTTTAGAGGGGTAGGCAGAGGGGTAGAATCCCCCCAAATTCATGTTCATTTTATCATTTTTTGTTCATGTTCATTAAAGGTCTTCATCATGATCCCTGCATTGTTTCAGGTGCTATCTCGCTCGTATCAAAAGAGCAGTGGCAGAAAAACAATAACGTGGCTCCAGCGTAGATGGAGTTTCTACGATAGAATTTGCAGCAGCTCTGCAGTTCAGGGTGAGAAGGTTCTAGGCCCATTTTCCATATTTTATCTCGATGTACATGGAAGATGAGCCTGGCATGTTCATGCCTGTTAGGCGCCATATAACCTTTTCATGTGTTGGTGCGCCTTAAAACCCCAATTCAATTCAATTATTCTGTTTTTGAGCAAAAGTATATGTTAGTTTTGATAAACCCAGTTATCTGACTTAAATGGTAATAAAACAGGATAAGCGATCAATTTACCTATGTTTATGGCCATTATTATATCTTTTCGAGCAAAAATGTAGGTTAGTTTCGATAAACCGAGTGAAAGCAAAGGTTAGTTTAGCTAGTTATCAAACGTAATGGTGGAAAACTAGGATAATCAATCAATTAACCTATGTTTATGGGCATTACCCGTCTGTAGAATTTCCGATGTAAGAATCGGAATTTTCATGGAAATATATCGAAAATCGCATCAAATGTTCGGAAAACAAGTCCAAATTTGGAAATACACATATTTTTTCGGATATCTGTAGGACTTCGCAATTTTTTCCGCGGACAATATTCGGACATTATAATAATTTTCGGCAAATGAGAACTTAGTCAAATTTTCATTCGGAACGTGCTTCAGTGTGACTGTCATTTTTTGATTCTGAAAAGAACTTTCAATTTTTTAGCATTGGTCGTTTTTTAGTACAATTATTCTTTTGAATGAAACATTTGCAGTGACATCGATGTGTTTTGTAACGCGTATACACCAATATGAATTTTAACATTTTATTTAATGTTATGATGATTGAATTGGATTTTATAGTCGCACCAACAGCTAAGGTCATATGGCGACTTTCCAGCTTCCACTGGTGGAGGAAGACCCCAAGTGCCCCTCCAGGCAATTTTCGTGCATGGGCGGGCACCTGGGTAGAACCACCGACGTTCCGCAAGCCAGCTGGATAGCTTCCTCACATAAAGATTCCTAGGCCCCTAACCACTCGGCCACGGACGCACCCCTTTATTTAATGTGAAATTGACTCAGATTCGTGACAGGTAATTTTAACTTAGAAATCGTTATGCAATGTGTGCTCTACTCTAACAAAATAGATTTTATTTCATCGAGAAGTGAGAAAACTTTATATTTTCATGAATGCGAATCTACGACTCATTTTTTTAGTTAGGAAAAGTTATTTCCAACTTGTAGTAGTTTTGAAAAAAATGACCACCTGACATTTTTCACTAAATGACAACAATTCTGAAATACTTGACCAGTTTTAAAATCTATAGCTCATTTTCTTAGTTAGACTAGTTAAGGTCAGATGATATATATTAAACAGTTATTTTCTAAACAAATTAAAAAAAAATTGTTTTTGATCATGATTGATAAAAAAAAAGGAGTTCCGGCAGTGAAAAAATACAACTATATTTCGCACGTATGAAATACCGCTTTTATTTCATCTCTAAAATCCACTTTTTCACTGCTAAGCGTAAAATAAATTGTTTTACATAATTTGTAGCACATTTTAGGCCATATATGATGGTCGATTTTTTTTGTGGTAGTTCGATATTTTCTTTTTAATACATGGCAATTCTACACTATAACAGGATTTTTAATACTGTAATGTACTATAATATAAAACCCCTGACTATGCTATATGCAAATAAGTACTACAATTGTTTTTAATTAGTTCATGTCTGTCTAAAAAAATGGTATATATTGTAAAACATCTTACTCCCAGATAGTACTAAATTATATTCATGATACATTTTTAGTTTAAACTTATATTTATTTTACATGGATTGTAACGAACACTCTATGAACTTATTTGGATCACTGTCTTCCTGGGTAGAACCAGTACTAAGCAAATGCAGTTAAAGTGTCTTGCTCAGAGAAACAACGCATATGACGCAATGGCGGGGATCGAACCCATGACTTCTCGATCATGGGTCCAACTCTATACCATTAGACCACAGCGCTCCACTTTTTACACTTTTAACCCATATTGATCATGAATACTTGAGATTAGCTAATTAATACAGACATCCAACACTCATACTAATGAATTTATGATATCCATATGCTAATATCTTATTCTGATCACACATTAAGACTTTATAGGCTGGCTGTGTTACAGTTAGTCATGTGACTCATTAGCCAATAAAACTGGTGCTTCTATATTCAAACACAAACGCAGTGTGTTTATACAAAAAGTTCTGTCGTATTTATTTGGAACAATAATAAATGATTATGAAATATATTGTTTTATAAGTGACTTGGGAGTGATACATTAACTTATAAAACAAGGATATAAATGTACATTATTCATGGAGGATACCATTAAAGTAAGTATTATTATACCCCCGCTTCGAAGAAGTGGGTCGAAGCGGGGGCTATATAGGAATCACTTTGTCGCGTCGCGTTTTATTATTTAACAGATAATAGTGACATGGTTGCATATTTGCTTTTAATTTTTGGTATGATGTGAAAATACGTTATGAAACCCACATAAGGTTACATTCCACTAACTATACAGTCTTCATAAGGTTACACTCCACTAACTTTTACACAAGATTTCGCAAAGTTTTTAATTATTTGTCCTGTTATTTAACAGATAGTGGTTGCATATGTTCTTTTTCATCTTTTATGACGCGAAAATATGTAATAATAACCTCATAAAGTTATGCACTACTAATTGGAAGACCTCATAAGATTAAACACCACTAATTTACGTTGTGCCCCGTCGCTTCCCGTTGCATTATTTAACAAATAGTGGTTGCATTGTTGCATATTTGCTTTTCCTTTTTGGTATTTTGTGAAAATACATTATGAGAACCACATAAGGTTACATTCTACTAATTATACAGATTTCTTAAGGTTACACTCCACTAATTTTTACATATGATTCCACTGTTTTGAATTATTTCTCCTGTTATTTAACAGATAATGGTTTCATATTTTCTTTTTCTTTTTTTATGATTTGAAATACATAATGAAATCTTCATAAAGTCACACACTACTAATTTTAAGACCTCATAAGGTTACACTCCACTAATTTATGGCGCGTCGCGCCACCTTTTATTATTTAACAGATAATAGTTACATGGTTGCATATTTGCTTTTCATTTTTGTTACATGTATGATGTGAAAAAACATTTTGAAAACCACATAAGGTGACATTCCACTAATTACAAGACTTCATAAGGTTACACTCCACTATTTTTTACATAAGATTGCACTTAGTTTTTAATTATTTGTCCTGTTATTTAACAGATAATGGTTGCATATGTTCTTTTTCTTTTTTTATGATGTGAAAATACGTAATAATAACCTGATAAAGTTATACACTACTAATTTTAAGACCTCATAGGGTTACACTCCACGAATTTACGTTGTGTCGCATTGCTTCCCGTTGCATTATTTAATAAAATAATGATTGCATGGTTGCATATTTGCTTTTCCTTTTTGGTATTTTGTGAAAATACATTATGAGAACCACATAAGGTTACATTCCACTAATTATACGAACTTCATACGGTTACACTCCACTAATTTTTACACACGATTTTACTAAGTTTTTTAATTATTTGTTCATATTTTTTATGATTTGAACATACATAATGAACACTTCATAAAGTTACACACTATGAATTTTAATACCTTATAAGGTTACACTCCACTAATTTACGTCGCGTCCCGTCCTTTCCTGTCCCGTTGTATTATTTAGCAGAAAAAGGTTGCATGGTTGCATATTTGCTTTTCTATTTTCTATTAATCAGATAATTGTTGCATACTTTCTTTTCCTTTTTCTTATTTAATATGTGAGAGTCCGCATATTTTTTAATTACTTGTAATTGAGACTCTGCTCAGAACAGCCTTCAGAGTATTCCCATGCATCCATATCAAGGAAAGTATACCTATTCTGACTGGACACCAATGCGGTAGTATTAACAACCTCATAATATATATAATATTATAAACACAAACAGGTATTCTAATATACATAAAACAGTGGAAATTGCATTGATTCAGTACTGTACTGTATTTACAGTTCACTGTACACATTCGACAAAAACAAGTTATTTCGATAACTATTTGAATGTAAATTGTACAACAAAACTTGAGTTCATTTTGTGTAAATGGCGATAATGCATATAAGTGATGTAACTAGGCAGACCATTTTGGACACAAACACGTTCACCTATTGGAGAAAACGCTACAAGGCTTAGTTTTACTATATCAGTACAAAGGGATATTTACTATATCAGTACAAAGGGATAAAATACATTATATACATTTGTAGCAGGCCATATGAACCTCTGGTAAATACACGTATGTATGATTAATATAAGTAATAGATATTCTTCTGCAGAAATTTGAAAGCGAACTATTTACCGAAGAAAATCAGATTATCTGATATTTCAAATTATTCTGGAAATCTAGCATCAATTGGAATAATATCCGCAACAGAATTGCAATATTCAAGTTACGAAGAAATGCCGATGTCCAAATATTTTCAAAAAACAATGCCGATGTCCGAATATTTTCCAAAGGAAATACCAGACGTCCAAATGTTTTCCAGAGAAAATGCTTTTGTCTGAGTTTTAGGCAAACTATTGCCGATGTCCAAATATTTTTCGAAGAAGCACATTTTTGGACAATTTTGTCCAAAGATATCGGAAAGCCAAAGACTTTATCGGAAAGCCAAAGACTTTCCGAGGAAAATGAATTTATTAGTGGAAATTCTTTATTATTTATTTTCGAAGTCCGACTTCTTTTCTAGTAAAACTTCTGTCCATTACTCCAAAGACTGGAATTCTGAATTTATTCCGCAGACTTAATTCGTAATTACGTGGAAATTATAGAGACGGGTAACCTAGGTTTTCAAGCGAAAGTATAGTTTTTATAAGTTTCGATAAACCAAGCGAAAATAGTTATCGAACGTAACAGTCGAGAAACTAGGATAATGATCAACTCACTTATGTTTATGGCTTTTATACTATGTTTTCGAGCAAAAGCATAGGTTGGTTTCAATAAACATAATCTATCTGTTCATGTCCAGACAAACACACTATTCTTGAATATTTATAAGTTAAAAGGTTAAAACTATATAGTTACACAGTATATTGCTGTCTAGGGTGTTCCCACAGATACCGGTTTAAAAAAAAAAAAAAAAAAGTCTTATATTCTATTAAATACAGTATTTAATAGAATATAAGACTTTTTTTTTTTTTTTAAACCGGTATCTGTGGGTGTTCCTACGATCACTGGTTGGCCATGATAAGTTCTGGCCTCCGGTGACGGTGATGTGGAATAAGTGCAATTTGATATCTATTTGACTTTTAGATACGGTGTGTGGTATTACTTCTCTGATTAAGAATTGAACAAACATAATCCATTCATTCTTTTTCATAACCTTAGGTACTTATTTATTCTGTTTATGAGGTTGACGAACTTGATGCGACATCTTGTCCCTGTTTAGAAAATATCACGGAGAACGTAAATTTGAGATGTCCCTATTGATATTTTAATCGGCTTATATACAGCATGTAATGCAAACACATAAGACTACATATATTACTTTTTTTATTTAAACAAATGATACGGTAAATAAAGAGTTTAAATAATCATAATATATCGATCATTATGACATAATATAACCACGAGGAAAAAAACAAAACAAAGAAATTGTGCAAAAACGCAGGATACGAAACTGGCACATTTCTCCCGTTTTGTTGTGTTTTTCCGGTCTAATATATAAATATTCATGGTACTTAGTTTGAATACCGTTATTTTTTATAAATTTAACACTTATAACCCGAGAAAGACGTTATTTGAAAATTATTCGTAATTGGAGGGGCCATTTACGAATTCGCAAATGGCGTGTCGATAATTCGGAATTATCGAGTATTCGTAATTGGCGTGCTACATCACCACTGATTACACCATTGACTTGACCCTTATAATGTATTATAAAATAAATACAAATATTACTTGTTGGTAAAAACATTATTTGACGACATAGAGTACACAATATATATATATAACTGTAGGCCTAAAAATAAAATATGTTGACCATTTCATCTCCCTTTGGTTTTGCTGGTACTAGCACATATTTTGAGATCCATTTAGATCATTATCCAGCGGTCACTAGCTTGCGCCTATATTAATTGCAAGCGTCATGCTATGATGTCATTCATTATATAGATGTTTGCGAATGCAAATCAAACAACGGCAAACACATAACGGGTAAGAAGATGTAATGACTTAAAGAGAATGTAAAGATGATGACACTATGTTTTATCAGTTTCAGTGAAAGAAAGTTTTGTAAAATCAATATTAATGTGTTAAATGCAATTGCAGGCGAATGACGTCAAAGCCTTGTTGCAGAGGCAAAAACCTGAAATCTGTCGTTAAACAGATTACTTCAGGAGTGAACAAAATATAATTGATGTTATTTAATTAAAGAACATTTTTGCTGTAGGAAATTTGTAAATACTGTATACTAATATTATTTTGGTGTTGGTGCATTACTAGCCATTCGCGGAGAAGCAGTCTTTACTTTTAGACAGATTTGTTGTTTTCATTGATCTGTTCTTTACCACTGGGAGGTCAGAATGGCACATAACTTCGAATGGGGAGTCGTACAAGTAAACACACTAAAAGTTCTCAAGAATTGTAACGTGTAAAACCCCAAAGCATGTTTCTCCATTTGAGTTTATTGAGATTGGATGGGGTCTCGTTATTCTGACATATGGTATTGCTGTTGTAAAAAGCAAATTGCACTTTTTGTCTTTGCGACATATTGCTCAATATTAAAAAATAATAAATACGTACCTGGATTTTATCGGTGAATATACAGTTGGGAGTTCGGATGCGAGATTTAATTACTACGCATCCGAACTCCTAACTGTATTTTATTCACAGATAAAATACAGGTACGTATTGATTATTTCGATTCTAACACGACAATAGCCCCATTGTTTACGCTATTGTGAGGACACTATATTATCTCGGTGGTCAAAGTAATCAGGCTGCTATGTTTACAGGCTGTTCCAATGGGCTCCCCCGTATGCTCAAGATGCTTATTAATGTTATGTGTATTGATGCATATGATGGGTTTATATCGGGGGTTGCAAGGTTGGGAGCATGGCAAGTCTGTTGTAATTAAAATTTCATTAATAAAATTACTGTTGAGTTTGTCTTCGTGACGTATATTTACCAGAATGTTTATTTACTTTCATTATGTGACTATGAGTCACCATACGTGACTATAAGTTGTAAGATAAATATATACAATGTGTGTAAAATATATATACTGAATACAAAAAATATATATGATACAGACAAATGTATACGTTACTCCGAAGTATATATTGAAAACAAAAATATATATGATACAGACAAATATATACATTACTCCGAAATATATATACTGAAAATGAAAATATATATCACACAAATATATAATATATGTTACTCCTAGAAATATATATAGAAAAATATATATTCTGTTTGTAAATATATAATGTAGAAGCAAATATATACGTTACTCTGAAAACATGTTTTCCCTAATTTATATATTGTAGACGCAAACATATATATGTTATACCGAAAAATATATTCGCTTTATAAAAAATATATTGTCTGTCTTAATATATTGAAGATAAAAATATTTGAGATGAAAATAAATAGTTTCTCTAAAATAAATATATTGCAGGTACAAATATATCAATGAAATATCGATAAATAAATGGTGCGAATTTATGGGTGAGCGAAACCATATGTCTATGCCGAAACTAAATAACTATGTTTTTTCCAAATATATACGTTATCATAGACTGTGCTAAAAATATATCAATCTCCACGCAGAGTTATCGTTCCTTGCACTCACAGATATCTCTGATAACTACTAAATTACAAGATTTTGGTAAAACCTGTTAAATTGGAATTTGTTTGCCTGAAACTTATTTATTTCTTGTGTAAATATAATTTTCAGAATATCTGCAAATTAGATGTTGCAAGATTTGAAATAATGCATAAAAACAATTTAGTTTTAATCGGGACTATTTTACTACAAAAATAGTACGTACTTGGGTCTCCTCAATCGAAACGCATATGTAAACATTTCAAACCGAAGCTCGATAGCAGAAAATTACTAAAAAAAATAACTCATAGAAATAAAAATTGAAATTGTTTAATATAGGTCTATAATTTATCTGTGCAGATCACGCAAAAGTATTTATTATAAACATCGTCATAACTTTTTTGAATAATCACGTGACCTAACCGTTCGCAAACCTTCCTTTGACGTTGACAGAGTCAAATGAGGAACGAGTGTATTCTGGGTAGATTTTGAAAATATATACGTTATCCTAGACTGATACACTGTCCCGTTGTTTGTCTCTAAGGTCAATGTCACACATAGGTCAAAGGTCAAATTGTGTCCGGTCAATAACTGGCATTCCTGGACTGATTTTCAAATTACTTGGCACAAGTGCTCACCACAATAAGACGATGTGTCGAGCACAAATCCAGGCCCAAAGGTCAAGGTCACACTTAGAGGTCAAAGGTCAAATTGTATCGGACAATAACTCTGACATTCCTGGACTGATTTTCAAATTACTTGGCACAAGTGCTCACCACAATAAGACGATGTGTCGAGCACAAATCCAGGTCCCAAGGTCAAGGTCACACTTAGAGGTTAAAGGTCAAATTGTATCGGACAATAACTCTGACATTCCTGGACGGATTTTCTAATAACTTGTTAAATTATTTATTTATTTATTTATTTCTTTTTTTTTGTGATTTTTTTTTGAAATTTTTAGCTCTACTGGCCAAAGGCCAGGAGGGCTTCTGTGATCACTTTTCGTCCGTCTGTCCGTCTGTTAGCAAATGGTGCATCGACGAATCTGATATGTCACGGCAGTTTCTTGTGTTACAAGATTACTTTTGGACGATGTATGATCATTATGCAGTCGCGTAATTTAATATCAGCATACTCGAGCTACTAGCTATTGTAGTCCAACAATAACCAGCTCTGAACCAAGGCCTGAAATTGTGGGTTGCTTAACAACTGATCAACAGTTCTTCGTACGTTAGCCGTTTGGTCGTCCATTTTTAGCGGATTTGTTATGTTTTCGCGGTAAAGAAACTACAACATGCGGAACACTTCTCGGACGCTGGGAAATGAGCTCTTTAAATTTGGCTTGTCTCCAGTTTGAAAAACGGGACAGTGTAGCAGTCTACGCCAACGTATATATTTGCAGCACAGTCTATGCCATCGTATATATATATATTTGGAAAACAAATATGTATTTAGTTTCGGTCACTCAGAAGTTCGCACCATTTATTTATCGATATTTCATTGACATATTTGTGTCTGCAATATATTTATTTTAGAGAAACTATTTATTTTCATCTCATATACTTTCATCTTCAATATATTAAGACATATATATTTTTATAAAGCGAATATATTTTTCGGTAAAACATATAAATGTTTGCGTCTACAATATATAAATTAGGAAAAAACATTTTTTCAGAGTTAGTATATATTTGCGCTACGATATATATTTAAAAACAGAATATATATTTTTCAAAATATATATTTCTGGGAGTAACATATACAGTATATTTGTATGATAAATATGTTTGGACATAGTATATATATTTCGGAATAACGTGTATATTTGTCTGTATCATATGTATTTTGTATTCAATATATATATTTCGGAGTAACGTATATATTTGTCTGTATCATATATATTTTTGTATTCAGTATACGCAACGTATATATTTATCTTACAACCCACGTATGGCGCCTCATAGGCGCTTCCAACGGATGAAAAATACGCGGGGAATTAATGGAACAGACGTATTCTACCGTAAAATAACATACAGTTGTCTCACTTCTTTGTGTATATATAGACTGCGCAGGTCGTGTTAGAATAACAAAATAATGTTGTTGATATGAGAATAAAAAAACGATACTTCTTCCTCTTCTAAACTGCTTTACACACGTACATACAAGTGTTTGACTGCAAGTTGTCTGTCACAGTTCATAGATATGTAACATGTAGATTGGTGTAACATTGTCCTGCCTGTTAGCTTGGTCGATAGAGTCCTAGGTTCGAACTCCGGCACGTCTACACATTTGGCAATCCCGTTAGTACCGTGACTAGGTAAGCTCTGAGAAGCGATTCTCTATACCCAGGGATATTTCAGAACGAATTCCGATTTTAGATAGATAGATAGATAGCATGTATATCGATGTAGCGTTATCCGGCCCATTCGGTATAGCAGCGAAAAGGTAGTTCGAATGTCTCATGTTCCAGGTTCGAGTCCCGGTCTGCTGGCACATTTGTCTAACCCTGTGAAATGTCGAGTAATCCCATCAAATCAATTCTCAGTCATAATATATACAGAATTGTCTATCAAGACGGAAATATCTAGGTTAATTTAAAAATAAACAAATCATAGTTATTTATTTAAATTAAACTGACCAAACGCAAAATATACACGTATAGTAGCTTTGCTTTACAGCTAAGGGTAGGGAGTCGTCTTGTGGTTTCTTGTTTTGTTTATATAAATTTGTTTAGATTCAGGGAGTATACTTGAGGTTTCTTATTTATACCACTATGTCAATAACTCACATTGTAATAGGACAGGGTGGATAATTCGTTAAATGGAGTTAATAAAGCCATGACATCAGTATCACAATACACTAGCGCAATAAATATGCAAATACAATTGGAATCCTCTTCTGTATTTTCCGTTCCGCTCGGTGTGCTATTAGATTTCTGCAACAGTTAAAATTACTAAATTTCGGAAATTAAAAGTTTTTGTCGATGTCGTTCGATGTCGAAGACCGAAGCAACATACGACGTTATCAGACGAAACATAAGTCTTGATATATATAGGCACAGACATTAATAAATATACGTTATCTGACATTTTTAGAGTGATATGTGATAAATAGAATCTCAAGTTCGTGCCTCGGTACAGTCTCGTGTCATATACTGAAAGGAAAAAGAAACGCATAATGGGTATTTCCGCTATATGTTTAATATGCTACTGCTAATCGAATGGACATGGGCGACATTAGGCCTGTCCTTTCGGAAAGAAGGTTTAAACAGCACCGAACTCACCAATGGTTACCCCTTCGACAGAATGCGAATTTGACTCGAGAAGGTGAGCAAATTTAGGCCTAAACAATTTGCAATCTCTTAACATTAAACACAATACTGAAATGGCCTGACTTTTTTTAAGCGAAACTTCAACATTTACGAATTTCGTGTAACAAAGTATACTTTGATTAAAAGGTCTACTACATGACGGAGTTGTCCTTTCTGTAATTAATTGTAGCCCCTTTTTAAGTTGTACAAAATACGTTGATATATATATCTGGAATATTACGTGGAAATAGGTTTATATAACTGAAGTATACACATTTTTTGGATTATGCGTTTCTCTTTTCTTTCAGTATATAATGTAATATATTAAATATTGAACAGGCACGCATGTAAGCTGGCTGAAACGTGATTTTAGATCACAGACAGCTATTGATTTTCCCAGAGGCCTGCATTATAGCCTTTACGGTTACCATGATTTCCCTATAACTCGTAGCCATATATGGCACCCTTGTCTGAAACTTACATCCAGCTGCCATTTAATGAGGAACTTTTTTTTATAGCTAATCTTAAAAAAAGTTAGTCGTTTCTGGCTCCCCAGTTTTTGCAGTTTTCTTAATTTATAATTTTCAAAACAGAACCACAAATATGTGAATTAAATACACCATTTTGAAGAAAACATATTTATGTTTGAATTCTCAATTTGTTTTATTTCAGCCATTATATTTTATCCAATCCATGACTTCAAATTGGTAAACATTAATTTCGGATTTCCTAGACATTTTTTGATCAATCACAGTGTGTTTTATTTAGTAGACACGGACCATAAAACCAGCTCGGTACTCTAATAAACCTGAGATCGGTTAGATTACTACATCAATAGGTTAGATACACCTAGATACCAATTACGCATTCTGTTGTCTGAACTTTTCCAACCGAGTCCTGAACGCAGTAAAAAGATAAACGCAAAATAATAAATCATATACAGTGCAAACACAAAGTGTGCTGGGTTGAGTCTTATCTCATAACATTATCAACGAGCCCAAGGATACATGCATGGGCCCATGTGTAGTTTTAAATTGTGTTAAAACTTTCTAATAAAATGAATGCATTAGAATCAATGTTTCTTTTAAGTTGTTACAGACATGTCCTGCTTTATTACACCGAATGATGTGACATTTTATCTACAGTTCAGTTACATCAACCAGACCAGCGGCAGACGAGGATTAGGAAATAAATGCCATTGTATCTCGATGTCTGTTTGATTAGTAGAGGACACATAGGGAAACATTTCGTCAGAACTTTTCAACATTTCAGCTTATAGGATTCAAACGGCAAATTTATACTGTATCAAGATTATCAGAGTTTCATACCGCACAATGAATATATAACAAGTCGATGTGTTTGTGGAGAGGCGTGCGTGTGCGTCTGTGTGTGTATGTGTGCGTGTGTTTGTGTGTGTGTGAGTTTCATATCGCACAATGAATATATAACAAAGAAATATAAAAATATCGGACAGGGAAAGTAGCATTCAAGGAGGACAGTCAACCACAAAACACAGAAACAAACACGCAAACATACAAACAAGAAGGCAAAAGTAATAATAAAAGCAAACGACATCACAAACACAAAAGGGTTGACAATAGGGCTACCGCCTTGGAACGGTCAGTGGCAAAGTAGGCCACAAGCACATCAAACAAGTCGATATGTTTGTGGAGAGGCGTTGGTGTGTGTGTGTGTGTGTATATGTGTATGTGGAGGGATGGGGGTGAGAGTGGTATCCAGCGTAAGATATTTTCGTCGAAGCCAACTTCATGCTTTACCTTATTTGTGTACTGAAGAAGAACACTCCTTGAGGGTAACACAAGGTAATTACTTGCCCTTGAAAATTCATAAGAATGAGGACTTCTGCAGAACCACTGAAGACATAAAAAATATAATGTTCTGAGTCCACCTTCTTCCCCTGGGATCTCTGCTTACATTATGAGCCTGGCTTAGGAACAACTCTACCATTTCATCATTTGCATCAGGTATGGTATGAGTTTCTTAATTTCTTCTTTTGTTACAGTCTTAGGCGTCTTAATACCAGATTTAGATGATTTCTGATTAAGGTTGCTAGAACTTGACACATTTGCTTCTTGTGCCATATCCATCTTTGGAGTAGAATGAGTAAATACTATTCTAAGGCACTTTGTACATGATTCATAGGGAGAACTCTGTTACAAAGTAAAGGTAGCAGCCTTCTGCTTTCATTTTCATCATTTTGCCACTTTAATACCTTCACATAGCTTTAATAGTCTAACAGATTTTATTACATGTCTTATGCTCTCACTGTCCGCTGTATATTTGTTGTAAATAAAAATAGTGCTCAAATCTACAAAATCGACCACTAATTTTCAGAGTCCATTGGGAAGGTCACAATTGTTGCTATTTTGTTTCCATTACTAAAACAACTTGTCTCAACAGCTCACTTCAACTTATTGTCAACCCTTTTGTGTTTATTCATCTTTAAGTTTGCGTTTTTTATTACTATTGCCTTTCTGTTTGTCTGTTTGCGTGTTTGTTTTTGTGTTTTGTGGTTGACTGTCGTCCTTGAATGCTGCTTTCCCTGTCCGATATTTTTATCCTTCTGTAAGTTATTTGTTCTTCGCTTCTGTGTGTGTTAGTGGTTGACTGTCGTCCTTGAATGCTGCTTTTCCTGTTCGATTTTTATATCTATATTATCTTTACTAAAGTTGGTCGACGAGGAAGCCGACACAATTTTCATTCGTACAGAACCCTTGTTCAAAGTTCAAAGCTACACACAACATATTCTCCGACCCCATATTGACAATGAGTCTGATCACGTCAGGCATTTTCTAAAACTACTATATATTAATAAAGGTATTGATTTCATTGACATGTCTAGTATTTTTCGAGATACTCATGTAGTTGATTCTATCCCAAAATATTTCAAAACTTCCGAAAGTCCTGTAATTTGATATAAGTATAAAAAGCCTATTAGGAATATTATTTTCAACTACAACAAAATAGTTTCTGACCTTGATATAGTACATAATACACTCCTAAGGAATGTGAATGCGACACATCAAAATTTTGCTATGCTCCAGCAGGTCATGTCATCACCGGTAATTTTGATATTGTTGATAAACCTTTTCGGCATTTGTCTTCGAAAGGTCCTAAATATAGACTACCTTCAACTATTGATTGTAATGCCTGTCGTGCCCACTCCGTTGAAGAATTTTAGTATTAAATGGTGTCGTAGTGAAGATGCGGACTCAAACTCGCTTTCTACTTGGCAAAAGTCAATTCTTAAAATTATAGATACACGTATTAACTTTTATAATGCTAACCCCTCTTTACTTCCTCCGAGACCTATGTTTTCCTATCGTAATTTAAAATCGGGAATTCAGGAATTTCATAATAAATTTGTTTTAGTACCTGCAGATAAAGCAGCTAATAATGTAATTATTGTTTGACGCCTACATTACGTCAATGTTTTGTCTCTGGAACTCGGCAGCACCAATTCGTATACTCCAGTTAATTCTACTGAGGATGATGTTGTTTCCGCACATATCACTCGGTGCACTACTTTCAATGCTGGTGTAAACGATAAGCAAAATGAACTGCCTATCATGTACTAGAGTCCTAAATTACATAAAAATCCGTATAAGGCTCGCTTTATTTCAAATTCTAGTGCCTGCACCACAACAAACATCTCCAAACTGTTAACTTCTTGTCTTACTGCCGTTAAAGATCACGGTAAACTATACTGTGATAAAACTTATGAAAACTCTAGGATTAATTTATTTTGTTATATAAAAAAATCAGAAGACGTTCTGTATAAAATTTTCAATAAAGGTCAAGTTTCACCAATAAGCACTTATGCCTTTTCTACACTATATACAACCTTACCACATCACCTTATTAAAGACAAGCTAATTTCTCTTATTCAAAAAACATTCGCTAGAGAAAATACTACATTTTTGGCATGTAATATTATTAAAGCGTTTTTTTTACTAACGGCAGTTTAGAAATTATACTATGTGGACTTGCTATGAAGTTTGTGAAGCACTCATCTTCCTATTAGATAATATTTTCGTCAGGTATGGAACCACCGTTTATAGACAAATTGTAGATATCCCTATGGGTACGAACTGTGCACCACTTGTAGATTTGTTTTTATTTTGCTATGAAAGAGATTTCATGTTGAGTCTTTCACCAGATACCCATGCAGATGTTATTGAAGCCTTTAATGACACCTCTCGGTATCTGGATGACATTTTAAACATTGACAACCCTTTCTTTTCAACTATGGTTATTAATATTTTTTCCTAAAAAACTTCAGCTTAACAAAGTCAATATATCTGATAATAACGCTTCTTTTCTTGATTTAGATCTCTCGATTGAAAATGGTGAAATAATTAGCAAAATCTATGACAAGAGAGATGATTTTAATTTTGACATTGTTAATTATCCCCACTTGGATGGGGATGTTCCCCGAGCAACTTCTTATGGGGTGTATGTATCTCAACTTATTCGTTTTTCAAGAGCTTGTACTCGAGTTGATGACTTTAATATTCGTAATCTTTGTATAACTAAAAAGCTACTCAATCAAGGTTACCGTTACCATAAACTTCGTAAAACCTTTGCAAAATGTTATTATCGTAACCCTGATCTTCTTTCCAAATATAAAAGTAATTTAAGGACTCTTCTGCGACAAGGAATATCACAACCTGACTTCTATGGTGATGTGATTTATAAATTCGTAAGATTCTTGGTCATGATCACTTTCATACTATCTTTGCTAAACTTGTTAAAAAGTTTATCGAAAGAGGTTATGACCCTATCATTTTGCAACGTATTGCATGCTTGGTGGTGAACCCTTTAACAGTTCGCCACTATGCTTTCCTCTTTAATTGTTCGATGACCGGACAGGCTGTGGACGCCTACCTACTTATATTGCCTATTGATGCTGCCTTGTTGGTTAGAGATTAGATCGTGGCGGGGATTTCTTTATTTACACTGTCCTGTTTTAATGGGATGACAGTAGGGTAAGTGTGAGGTTTGGTGCACCCTAGAACCGGTTTAAACCTCCAGTGGCCTACTTTGCCACTGACCGTTCCAAGGCGATAGCCCTATTGTCAACCCATTTGCGTTTGTGATGTCGTTTGTATTTATTATTACTTTTGCCTTCTTGTTTGTCTGTTTGCGTGTTTGTTTCTGTGTTTTGTGGTTGACTGACCTCCTTGAATGCTACTTTCCCTGTCCGATCTTTTTATATTTTTTTACGAACTTCAACACTTTCAGCGTTAGCTGGTAATAATTCTTTCATTTCTTCAGGTGTTTTTGAATGTGAAGATACTGGAACTGTGGTTTCTAAGGGTTTTAAGGGCTAATGCACTGAACCAGGACACATTATATTACGGTTTAATTATTGTTAATGAAATAGTTTGGTATAGAGAACTAGATAGCTCGGCTAAATCATTAATAATAATTCATATGTTGCTTTAAGGTTCTTTTAAATTCTCGTTGTATGATAGAAGTGCACTTTATTTGAATTGTATGTTGACCTTTAACAATATAATCCCCATTTAAATTAATATGTATCATTCAGCAACAAGACTCAGTCGAGTCGTCGATCCTTCCATAAATTTAAATGCATAATACAAACTTTACGATTGCCGTATGTCCCTTTTATTACTTTTTGTTTTAATCTTTGGTTTGTCTCAGCTAGGTATCAAACCCACGCCCTCGCGCATGTGAAGCCTACGCTACACCACTGAGCACGCTGATGTTCTTACAAAAGTCAATTTGTAGAAAATGTATCATAGTCTATGAGTAGCCTAATGCATTAAATCTAAGTGCCGTTAAACTTCAACTTCTAAATACTTGATTTTCTATATTTTCTTGATATTTTGAATTTCAATCAATTTTATATGAAGCCATGAAATTTGATGCTCAGTTTTATGATGCAGTATTTAAAACTTATATGAGTGGAATGCATTGTAAGGAATTTATGTTTGTCCAATTGGTGCATGTTTACACCTTCACCTTTCCACAAATGAAGGAGCATTTTTAAAATACCGTATACCCCCGTTTTAACACCCTGGCAGCCTTGAAATTACAAATAGGGGTGTTTATATGATGCCATTTTAACGAGAAAACAACTTTGTAATTAGCTATTAACAAAATGAAAACAATTCTAGCAAGCATGCTCTGTGTTAAAAAAAAAAGGATATTTAAAAAAAAAAGACATTATCTCTATAAAATGCTTAAATTTGATCTGCGACTAATATTCATAACTGCTAATATAACCTACCTGTGAGATCATTTTCTCTAAACTAAAAAGTAGTGGGACGTGGGGCTTTTATTAGGTGGGTGCGGGATGGGTGGGGGTTTATTAAGAGGTACACGGTAGTAGAAATAATTATTGTAAATAATGCAACAACTCAAATTCATGAACAAAGGACTTCATTGTAAAAGTAAACAACTTGTTTAAAGTCTAATAATATATAGTGCTATATGATGTTTTTAAGATGTTTACCGACATTTTGCCAGTTGATTTTTCAAAATGCCAGTTCATATTTAAAACACAATAACTAAATATATAAAATATAAACTGTGTACTGAAAATATAGAAACTCTTTACTACTGGAAATGAATTATGTAAAATGTATAGTTTTATTTAAAGTAATTCTATTGAAAATTATATTATACCAGAAAACATGTAACAAGTAGCAACAACGTTGATTACACTTTTAAATGTTAGCCCTGTAAATCATGCTATATGCTCTACTGATATGGGGTTGTTAATGAAAATGATTATAGAAACCTAAAAAAAAGTGAAGTAAAATAAATTGCACATTGGGAATAAAAACAATTCGATATTTAAATTGCAGTTCCGAGCAAGATTTGGCAGACACTGCCCATTCAAGCACAAGAACTATTGACATTTGAAGCAGACATTGATTTGTACGAAAATGAAGCTGTTAGTGAAGGATTTGACAGTGAATTTGACAATAGAATATCATTTATTTCGGAAACACAACGTCAGTCGGTTGATTTGCCAAGCGATCTTAATCTAGGGAGGATTCTGGAAAATATCAAATGTGAACATGTTGCAACTCATATGCAATAAAACAACAAATGAGATTTTAAATGACATTGATACAAGTAAATTGGAACTGTTTGCAAAAAATGAATTTGCTAGACTGTCATCATTCAGTGAAATTCTTGATATTGATCCTGAAAATGCAGAGCCAGTATCAGCTAAAACACAATATGATTTTTATTCCAAAGTGCACAACTATCAAACTAGTGCAGAATTTAGCATGAATTATATTTCGTTGTTTGAGTTTTCAAAATTCACAGAAGAGCATTTGCATATATGCTTTAATGTATCAAACGAAATACGGAAGTACATTTTGAAAAGGAAGTCGGAACTATTTAATATTTCCAACCGAGCAATTTCCAAAAGGACTGTCAAATGCCTCTCATGCTAGGGTAGGGTATGTTGGAGGGTTCTGCTTAGCAAAGCTTCGACATAAACACATAGAAATTAAGAAAAACGTACAATGTTTGAAGAATGTGTATGTGCAGGTAATATTCTAGACTGTCTAAAATTAGAGGAGCAACATATACTAGCTACAACCAGTGAGACAGACTCACTTATAGATGTGAGTAGATGGCAGCAGAAAAGCAGAGCACTTATCAATATATCAGATACACTGTTCCATTTCTTCCTTCAACTAACTGAAATTTGTTTAAAACTACTTGTAGATGAAAATTTGAATAAATACGGTGGTAACTTATTTGAACATTTCAGAAATGAATTAATGGAAAACAACGTCTTATAGGAGCAATTTCAGCATAAGTGTTACCCAGGATATGGATGAAAAACCTGTAAAAGAAAAACAACAAGAAAATCAAATTAAAAACATATACAAGAAAATTATCAATTATATTTAATGGTTATGCTTAACCAGTTTCGCAAAGATATTCTTAAAAGTTTTCAGATTCAGATTAAAATGAGGTCAGAGTATCCTCACAAACTGAAAAACCTGTCACCAAAAGTAAAGGCAAAAAAACAAAAAATAAAAGCAAGGATCTTGTGGACAATCAAGAACATCAGGAGTAAAAGTGATAAAAAGGATCAAGAGAAGGGTAGCTAGTTTAGAAAGTGATAGTTCGAAAGAAGGATTTACTACCAGCCAAAAACATAAAAGCAAAAAAGCAGAAAACAATGCACGGATGTTCAACAACCGAGTACGTCTGGGGTCAAAGTGAGAAAAGTAATCAAGAGAAAGCTAGTTACTTTAGAAAGTGATAGTACAGAACAGAGCGTGAGCCCAGAAAGAGATCAGGAAAAATCCTCTGAATCCCTCACCAAAGAATCTAGAATATCTGAAATAGGAAGACAAAAAGCAAAAGATAATTATGTATCAGAAAAACATGTTTCTGAAATTACTAGAAATCCAGATAGTGAAGAAGATGGCACAAAGTGCAAAATCTGTAACACATCCAAAACAATTAGGGGTGAAATTTAATGGATTGAATGTGACGGTTTTGATGGATGGCTTCATCGCATTTGTGCTGGTTTAAAACACGATATGAAACGAGCTACTCGAAAGGGAGCCACATACTTTTGTAAAGTTTGTGAATGATAAAACTACTTCTGAACATGTCAAACATGGGAACATATTAACACATGTAAACGGATGTATACTAAGGCATTGGAACTATTTATTAACAGCTTATTTGAATAATACATGGCAATAAGTTATTACCAAGTGACGATAGGTACTTTGCAGTGTATCTTAAGCATGACTTCTGATGAAGTAAAATCCCTGACAATTGCACATTTAATGCATGATCTGAAAACACCAGCGATCTGTTTTCATAAAGTCCACAAAAACCTCAGCTGTTGTTTGTTTACCTCACGCTGGTTCCGCTGTCTCTAAGCGTTTGTAATCATCAAATTGGAGAGTAGGGAACCATTCGACACAATCCCGGATTGACGAATGAGAGAGCTACATGGCTATGCTATTATGTTCTTTACTGGATAGGTATTTCTGGGTCACCGAGGAAAAATGGCGGCGCGCAGGTGAACGTAAACATTGTTTGAAATATTGAGCCGTTGTGACTACCAGATGTCGGATTGAGCTTTCTGATGATCGGTATATGTAATTACACGTTATTTCTGATTGAACAAATATATGTTTATGCAGGTTGAACGGCGTATAGTTGTGTGTTCAGAGGTGAACGACGGTAACAATAGGACCGATCATATCTCCGTCGAGTAGATGTTTCTTCACTTCTTAATAATACATACCCTTAATAAAACTAATATTTCTAATACTAACGCTTCTTTTCTTGATTTACATCTCTCCATTGAAAATGGTGAAATAATTAGCAAACTATATGACAAGAGAGATGATTTTAATTTTGATATTGTTTATTATTCCCATTTAGATGAGGATGTTCCCCGAGCAACTTCTTATGGGGTCTATGTGTCTCAACTTATTCGTTTTTCTAGAGCTTGTACTCGAGTTGGGGACTTTAATATTCGTAATCTTTATATAACTAAAAAGCTACTCCATCAGGATTACCGTTACCATAAACTTCGTAAAACCTTTGCAAAATTGTATTATCGTAAACCTGATCTTCTTTCCAAATATAAAAGTAATTTAAGAAATATTTTGCGACAAGGACTATCACAACCTGACTTCTATGGTGACGTGATTTACAAACTTCGTAAGATCCTTGGTCATGATCACTTTCATAGTATCTTTGTTAAACTAGATAAAAGGTTTATCAAAACAGGTTATGACCTATAATTTTGCAACGCACTGCATGCTTAGTGGTGGGCCCATTTACAGTTCGCCACTATGCTTTCTGCTTTGAGTGTGCGATGACCGGACAGGCTGTGGACCCTATGATGACGTCTACCTAAAGCCCAAAAGGTCCGTCGGATAGGGACGTAAACCGGGCGGTCCCGTGTATCGGACTATCCTCCGAGCACGTTAAAGAACCATAGGAATCTATTCGATAATAAGAGTAGGGCACGGTTCTCGGATTCCTATGTATCCTTCCCCTGTCTCTGGGGCGGCTCTAAATACTTAATACTGTGTTGATGAGCCGTTAAACAACATCCAACTGTATTCTGTTGTATAAACATGTATTATTGGCTCTCCAAATTGGAGGAAATAAAATAGTTATCTAGTTATTTCCTTTTAATACAGGAGATTGTTTTGATGTATATCATTATATTCATTTAGATCCTTGCGTGAATGTGTTACCCTCGGATGTTACCATAATCAAAAGGAAATTCTCATGGGACGAACAGAATAAATTTGACAACACGACGGAACGAAGTGCTCTGGTAAGACATCTCTGATCAATTAATGTCCGTATGTCACGCGAATATGTTACGCTTCTTCTGACACACGTAATTAAGACATCAAACAAGGCAAACACATGACGGGTAAAACAGTTAATGACATGAAGAGAATGTAATGTAAAGATAATGACACTAAATATTATCAGTTTCAGAGCAAGAAAGTTTTGTAAACTCAATATCATGTAAATGCAATTGCAGGCTAATGACGTCAATGCCTTGTAGAACAGACACAAACCTGAAATTGATGGTACCTCAGGAGTAAACAAAACTTTCTAATTGGTATGGGGTTTTTTATTCAAAGAACATGTTTGTTGTAGAAAATGGTAAATACCGTTTATTAGTATTGTTTTGCCACGTACCGGGTACCAGTCTACTTGGTACCGAAGTTGACCTGAGAAATAAATTGGAAACCGATTACCGAAGGCGGGTTGCTGTCGCTTTGCTTTTGATTTTTTTGTTCTTTTTTGTTTTAGACAGATAGGTAATTTCCATTCATCAGCTCTTTACCACTGGGAGGTCAGAACGGCACTGTACTTAGAATGGGGAGGCGTAACAGTAAACAAACACTGGCAAACAAAACAAAAACATTCTCAAGAATTGTAACGTGTTTACATTAATTAACTGGAAAGCCCACACATGTTTTCCCAGTTGATGTTTATTGAGATCATTATTCGGTCTCGTTGTATTGTTGTTGTAGAAATCAATTTGCACGTTTTTATTATGCGACATATGTTCCATATAAAAACACAATGCTGTTGATATGAGAACAAATAGCGAAACTGCGACAGTGCGGCCAGGCAAAACAATTCCCCATTTAGTTTTGTACGATGATATTGATTTAAGAGCAAATGATTTTTCTTCTTGTTGTTCTTCTTCTTCGTCTTCTTTTTACTATTATTATTATTATTATTATTGTTATTATTATTATTATTATTATTATTATTATTATTACGAGTGTCTAAACTGCTGTACACATATACATAAAGTGTTGGACTGCAATTTGTCTGTCATGGTTTATAGATATGTAACAGGTAGATTGATGTTACATGTCCTGTCGGTTAGCTCAGTCTCCGAAGTACCCGGGCTGGAATTCCAGCCAGGCTGCACATGTTTCTAGCCCTGTAACAATTCCGGCAGTACCGTGACTGAGAAATATGCAAATGATTATCCATGGAAATTCTAGAGAGAATTCCATTCTGTAGGAGGAGAATGTCACGGCTCATAGATAACTAACTTACTGATATAGATTGATGGCGCATTTTACGGTCCAGTCGGTATAGCAACGAAACGGTAGTTGTAAGGTCCCAGGTTTGAGCTCAGGTCTGGCGGCACACTTTTCTAGCCCTGTAGACATGTCAATGAATCCCATCAAATGAATATTCTACAGTTATAATATGTACAGAATTGTCTATAAAGACGTACATATCTAGGTTTTAATTAAAACTGAACAAACCATAGTTATTAATGTTTTGCTTGCCAATCGCAATATATACATGTATATTTGCTTTGCTTTCAGTTAGTATACATGCATAGAAACTTTGCAGCAGATAAGCGTAGGGGTCGACATGTGGTTTCTTGTTTATGAACATCTGTTTAAGTGTATGGTTTAGATTTGTGGAGATGTACCCCGTGCTACATCATACGGGGTTTATATCTCCCTGTTCATTCGTTTTAATAGAGCTTGTAATGATGTTATAGACTTCAATGATCGAAATCAAGTTATTACAAGTAAACTTCTTCAGCAGGGTTTTTGTTATCACAAACTACGTAGATCTTTCTCAAAATTCTATCGCCGCAAAGAAAACCTACTGGAAAAGTACAACACCAACCTTAAAATACTTTAGCGACAAGGAATATCACAACCTTTATTTTATGGAGATGTGGTCTATAAACTTTGAAAGTTAAAGGGATCTGGCGGGTTTCCTGACCACTTTACAAAATTAATCAGGAAGTTCGTCAGAAAAGGGTACGACCCTTTAGTATTATAACGCACTGCATGTTTAGTGATTGACCCCTCTTCACTTTTCCTTGTGCGATGACTGGACAACCTCTTGGGACTCTATGATTGCACCTACTGAAACCCCGACGAAGGGAGTTAGGTGCATGATATGTCGTCCCTCGGGTTTTCTGGTCGTACCCTAGACTGGTTTTCTCTTTGGCTGCAACTGCTGTGGTTGTTCAGTACAATTCTGGATACATCCCGAGATGTTTCTTATGTTTTATTTTAACCAGTTGAATGAACTGATGTTTCATTGATCAGGAATGGTTCACTAGATGAAAGCGCTTGTTTTATGTTTTGTGTTTTGCATTAGTGCTTGGACGCGCTCACATCAAATTACAAAATATCTGTTTTGTATTGTTTTGATACAAAATAGATAGACAAGTCGAACAGGACATGTAGCATTCAAGGACCACAATCAAACAAACATACGCAAAGAAACCAACAACAATTGCAAAGATGAATAAAGCCAAGGTACATGACATCACACATATACAAGGGTTGTCAGTAGGACTACCCCACGTCCTGGAACGGCCAGTGGCCTTGGAGTGGTCAGTGGCAGAAAAGACTATCCCCCGCCTTGGAACGGTCAGTGGCAAAAAATGCCGCTGGGGAGTGGGGAGTGGGTGTTAAACCGGGTTCTATAAATAAATATAGAAAGTTTATCAGAACAATAAATGACTCCATCATCTTACAACGTAATGTATTTTAGATACTGACTAATTTACAGTTCGTCACTATGCTTTCCTTTTTGATTGTGACGAGACAGAGTGTAGACGTTTTAACGTTTAATAGTAGTCTTCTACAATGTCTTGCCGTATCTTTAATGACTTATTATTTTGTTGCTCTGGCTTCTGCCAAGTAAATGAGTACCTGTCCGTGGCTTTCTAGTGTTTTGTATATTCATATATGCATGATCATCTTTGTGTTATTACTTATTTGGCTATTAATGCTGCCTAGTTTGTTATAAGATATAGCCTGGCGGAGATTTCATTATGTACATTGAGCCGTTAAATTTGGATGAGTGAGGTTTGGTATCACGTTAGGATCTGGTTTAAATCCCCCAGCGGTATGTTTGCCACTGACCGTTCTAAGGCGCTTGTGACACCTTTTATGTTTGTGATATCACATACATTGCCTCTATGTATTCGTAAGTGTTGTTTTTTGCGACGCGTGTGTTTTGTAGACTGGATGCCTTTAATACTACATTACACGACTTGTATACTTACTTTTATTGACCGATACATAAATATTTCCATAGATATGTCTGGGTCATATATAATGATGTTTAAAGTAGACGTAATGATATAAACGTTTGCTTGCTGTTACAATAAGCTGCCAGCTTGGAAACACCTAGAGACCTCTTGCGCCTTCTGTTGTCTGAACTTGGCCAACCGAGTCCAGAACGTAGTAAAAGATAAACGCAAAATAATAAATCATATACAGTGCAAACACAAAGAGTGCTGGGTAGAGCTTTATCTCAGGAACACTATCAACGAGCCCAAAGATTCATGGGTCCAACCCACGAATTATATCATGTGTAGTTCTAAATTGTGTTAAATCTTTCTAATAAAATGAGTGCATTAGAATCAATATTTATTTTAAATTGTTATATACATGTTCTGCTATTAGCTCAACTGAGTCGAAGGCTCAAGTGAGCTATTGTGACCGCTTTTTGTCCGTCCGTCCGTCCGTCCGTCCGTTAGCTCTTGGTTAAACAACTTCTCCATAGACAATTTTGCCTTAATTTCACATGGATGATACTGAAGTCAAATTATTTAAAAATAGCTAAACAGATTTTGACAGTTTTTGTTTATAAATGATTGCCAACTCCTAGACTACAAAAGCTTTATAAACGAAGTTCCTAGGGTCAAAAATGGCTGTGCCCTGGGGTTCCAAGGTTTGTATATGGAGATTTTACATGTTTTACATAGACTTATATAGGGCATTTAAAAAATCTTCTTCTTTAAAAGCACAAGATGTTATGTAGCCTTAGCTTATGGTCCCCTCTACAAAGTTTGTTCAAATGGTGACCCTGGGGTCAAATCGTGCTCCGTCCCGGGGGTCACAGTTTTACATAGAATAGTATAGGAAAATCTTTTTTAAAAAGCTATTCTCCAAAACTGCTTGGTCACTTTTGACTACACTTCAAACGGATGATCCTTTGGTCAATGATTTTCATTTTTTTTAAAATTAGGGAAACACCACATTCAAGATGGCCGCCGTTGAAGGGTGGGTGGGGGAGGGTAAACAACATCTCAGAAACTGCACTTTTTTACCAAATTTCACGCGGATGATTCTGATGTCAGTGCCTTTCAGTATTATACAAATTAGATCAATACGTTATCCAAGATGGCCTCCATTACTATATATGGTCAGAACCTTAAAAAGTCTTCTTCTTATAAACCACTGAATAGATTTCGACAGTTTTTAGCTCTACTGGCCAGCAGAGCTTATGGAATGGCGAGTTGTCCGTCTTAGGTCCGTAGTCCGTTCTTAACTTTTGCCTTGTTAAAACGATAGGAACTTCATTTTCAATCCAATCTTTACCAAACTTAACCAGATTGTTAATATCAATAAAAGCTAAGTTAATTTTGAAAACTAGCCAAATCGGACCAGTAATATCCGAGTTATAGCCCTTGATAAAGTTAAAAAGACTAAATGTTGCCTCGTTAAGTCGATAGTCTTCATTTTCCATCAGATATTTACCAAGCTTTATCAGATTGTTAATATCAATGAAAGCTGGGACAAGTTCGAAAACAGCCAGATCGGACCAGTAACACCAGAGTTGCGGCCCTTGTTTTAGTTAAACATACTGTATATTGTAATGGCCGGTGGCTTTTTAATAATAACATAAAGTCAACATAAAGTAACATATTTATTCTATAACTAGATCTAGTGTTCAAAGTTACATGAACTTTTTGTAGTCAGCTCTTAATTAATACAAGAGCAACAATAACCGATTGTTCAATAAATGGCGGTATTTTATCTATACTGTATAGATAAGGCGAAAACGACCCAAGAGTAAATCAGTACTTATTTCGACAGACGAGAATAAATAAATAGAAATCACTAGTCACCTATAAGACCAGATTTGAAATAACCACAGAATTTCAGATAACCACAGGCTTCTAAATAACCCGCCACAGGTATAATATCACCAGTCACCTGAAGACCGGATTTAAAATAAACCCGCCAAAGGAACCTCTGAGAGAACTGACTTTTGATTGACAGACGCGCTATATATACCCTTGGGTCATGATCACGTGATGCAAACTGACACCTGATTGACGGTCGGTGGTGGAGGTGTGTCTGAATGATCCAATCGAAGTTATCTAGTCCACCGGTAGCCAATGAAATTGGAGACCGGTGACCAGGCAAGGATTCAGACTCACCGGGCCTCAACAGACCATAAATCCCCGTTATTTGCCAGTAAGTAAGTAAAACATGTTTTAACATTACAGACGTACATGAATACATTCCTTGTTGAATTACGAAAAGAATGATGTAAGTTTTATAATGAGCTGTGCCTACTTTATCACAAACATCGTAATACAAATACTTTGAACTGATCAGGCTAAACCTACGCTATGAAACTTGGCTACTGTTACCAGAATGTGGAGATTATTTTATAACTAAGCATTTAAACACCAACTAGGTTGTAAAGTAAGAGGAATTGGTGGTATTAAACCAGATTAATTTATAGAGCGATAAATTATTATCAGACCTTTACCGGCACCAACAACAACAATAAATATGGCCGCCTCCAGTAAGATTGTCAGTTGCTAATGTGCAATTTAAGAAATGAAGATGATAATTCCTGAACACACCAAGGTTAAGTTATGTAAGTGAACAGTATTTATACGTTTATAATAAATAGTAAAGGAATCACATAGTATAATGGTACCGAGATGTAAATGTAAACAATGATGCCTCCAAGTCTTACAATATTGCCTCATTAAGACGATAGGGCCTTCATTTTTCATCCGATCTTTATTAAACTTAAACAGATTGTTAATATCAATGAAAGCTCGGAAAATTTTGAAAACCAGCTATATCGGACCAAAAATACCAGAGTTATGTGCTTGAATTATTGAAAAATGCTTTTTTCAGCCTTGTGAACGCTCTAGAGCCTTCATTTTGTATTCGATCATTCCCAAAATTGGCCAGATTGTTGATATCAATAAAAGCTCGGACGAGTTTGAAAACCAGCCAGATTGAACTAGTAACATCGGAGTTAAGGCCCATTTTCAATATTTGGTAATGTACACTGGAAACCCCAGGGGTTGTGGGTTCAAATCTCACCGAAGGCATTATTTTTCTCATAAAAACCTTCGTTCATGGGTTTAATTCTTTAATGTTATTTTTTTCATTATTCTGATTATTTATTTGTTTGTTGTTTTTTGGTGTGTTTTTTTATCTTTGTGTTTTACTTATATTGCCTATTAATGTTAGAGAATAGTTCATGGCGGGCATTTCTTTATTTTCACTGCCCCGTTTTATTGGGTTGACAGTAGGGTAAGTGCGAGGTTTGGTGCACCCTAGAACCTGGTTTAAACCCCAAGTGGCCTTTTTTGCCACTGACCGTTCCAAGGCGGTAGCTCTATTGTCAACCCTTTTGTGTTTGTGATGTCTTATTTGGAGTTTTATTCATCTTAAAATTTGTTCTTTGTTTCTGTGTGTGTGTTTGTGTAATTTTTGGTATTTTTTTTCTCATAAGAAACTTTGGTTCATTTTTCTTTAATTGGGAGCTTAGGGGCCCTTGTTCAATCAGTTTTACATATAGTTATAGGGAAGAGAACTGCAAAAATCGACTTCTCTGAAACTACAAGAGATAAAGGTATAATATGTTTTATTTCTTATCAGTTTATGGATCCTCGACCAAGTTTGTTCAAATGGTGACCCTTGGGTCAAATTGGCCCTGCCCTAGGGGTCACAGTTTTACAGACTTATATAGGGAAATACTTCAAAAAATCTTCTTTTCTGAAACAATAAGAGTCAAAAATTTAATATTTTATATTTATCATCAGCTTATTGTCTTCTACCAGGTGACTCTGTGGTCAAATTTGGCCCCGCCCAAGTGGTCACAGTTTTACATAGACTGATATAGGGAAAAACTTAAAAAATCTTCTTCTCTGAAACTACAAAAGCTAAAGATTTAATATTTTTAATTTATTATCAGCTTATGTTCCTCTACAAATTTTGTTCAAATCGTGACCATGGGGTCTAATTTGACCCCTCCACAGGGGTCACAGTTTTACACAGACTTATATATATATGGAAAAACTTTTAAAAATTCCTCTTCTCTGAAACTACAAGAGTCTACAAGAGTCTAAGGTTTAATATTTTGTATTTAAACTCAGCGTATGGTCCTCTACCAAGTTTGTTTGAATGGTGATCCTGGGGTCAAATTTTACCCCACCCCAGGGATCACATATTTTACATAGAGTTACATAGGGAACATCTTTAAAAAAAACATTTTCTTCTCTGAACTACCAGAGGTTTAATATTTTGTATTTACCATCAGCTTATGGTCCTCTACCAAGTTTGTTCAAATGGTGACCCTGAATCAAATTTGGTCCTGTCCCCGGGGTCGCATGTTTTGCATATAATTATTTATCACATAACGTCCCTTGTTAGCAGTGTCGAACACCCATTTAATATTCTATTTTATCACATAACGTCCCTTGTAAGCACTGTCGAACACCCATCTAATATTATATTGTATGACACACGTGTAATACAACCTGGAACGATTTTGATTGGTTGAGTTAAACCTGTAACACTACGCAAGTTTATTAACTGAAACTATTTTATTTATTATAAATTCACCCAGATCTGAGTCATAAACTTATTATTTGTGACAGCTTATAAAAATAATGCACGTTATACAAAACATTGTTTTTGGTTTGTTAAAAGGAGGTCGTAAACTGCTATTTTGTAAAGAGGTAAAACACGAACTATTTTATACGCAACGGTATGTGTGAGACGCGACGTTACGACGTCACATATTTTATGACGTTTTGGCGCTAAAGGGTGTCTGACGTCGTGGCGGTTCTATGTACATCTGAATTAATTTTAACTAATTTGCAATTTTAGATGATAAAAAGGATCTTATACTCGTTCCCATTCCATTTCAGATTTCTGAAACTCGTTATGAATTATTTTTAATTTTAACTCGCCAAAAGGCTCGTTAAAATTAAAATAATTCATAACTCGTTTCATAAATCTGATATGAAATGGGAACTCGTTTAAGATCCTATATGTATGACAAACGTGTAATACAACCTGAAACGATGTTGATTGGTTGAGTTAAACATGTAACACTACGCAAGTTTATTAACTGAAACTATTTTATTTATTACAAATTCACCCAGATCTGAGTCATAAACTTATTATTTGTGACAGCTTATAAAAGTAATGCATGTTATACAAAACATTGTTGTTGGTTTGTTAAAAAGTTGGCGTAAACTACTATTGTGTAAAGAGGTAATTCACGAACTCTCTTATACGCAACGTTATGTGTGATACGCGACGTCACGACGTCACATTTTAAGTGTGTCTTTAGTCTCGATCATCCAGACCTCTCGCGAGACTTCTCTCAAAGAAGTCCTAGACTGTGTTACGGTCCTTTGCGCTTCTCTGCAATAGGACCGTTAGGGGGTATTGTATCAACGACGTCGATTGGTTACTACGTCGAAAACGTTCTGTGTCAAAAGAGACGTTTTGATTGGTTAGACTGTGTATTGTTGGGAAAGCCCCACTCGCAACGTAAACTTTGGCGCGATGTGTCAAAATATTGCGACTGATATTTGAGAATGGGTTGGAGCCTGAAAACAACATGTGTGACACTCAGTGGATATGATGTGAACGTGTATGCTTGAATAATAACGATTCGAAACTGGAAAACGGCCGATTGTAGGTAAGCGAATAGATAGTGAATTATCTCCCCGAACATTTACCACTGTTCAAGCGATTGTCACGATAAAACTTCAGTTACATTTATTCTATATTTAGAACTCAGTTGTGTTTGTCCTCATTGTCTGTGTGTTGGGATATATATGTGTAAGTGTAAGCTCTATTCCTGGTGCGGACTCAGGGGAGGGAATAATCCGAGCCTTCTCCGACCCAAAGGCCTTCTTTTTTTGTGGTCGGGGGCAAATAGGGGGCAACGTACACAGCCAGTAGGGGGCAACGTACACAGCCAGTTGAAATATCAAAATCGTAAAAAGGGTTTGTATTGGTAAGGCAAAAAAAATTAGGTGTGTTTCCTATTGCATGCTCCACTAGCGGATCCAGGGGGTGGGGAGGGGGGGGGGGGGGGGGGGGGGGCGGCGGGTGCGCCCCCTAAAAATTCCGGATCATACATGTATGTCCATGTTACTGTAGATAAAATATCAAACAATTTCGTTGCACGCCCTCAGTATAAAAAAAATTACTTAACACATTGTTAAATCCTTTTATTTGAAAACGGACTTTTATTCATACATGTATGTTCATGTTACTGTAGATAAAATATCAAACAATTTCGTTGCACTGCCTCAGTATAAAATTTTTCTTCGCTCGCTTCACTCGCTCGACGTATAACGGCTAATGTGTGGTTTAATAAACAAATTGTTAAATTCTTTTATTTGAAAACGGACTTTTTTTATTCATACATGCATGTCCATGTTACTGTAGATAAAATATCAAACAATTTCGATGCACGCCTTCAGTATAAAAAAAATTCTCGCTAGCTGCGCTCGTTCGACGCATAATGGCTAATGAGTGGTTTAATTAACGCATGTAAAATCCTTTTATTTGAAAACGGACTTTTTTACCCTATCAATGCACTACCGCAATGGCTTTATGAGGCTAGAGACGGACCCGAAAATTGACCAAAATCTTAAGAGAATATATTTCCCCTTTCTTCTGTTTAAAGTTTCACTCTATTTTTTTTATATACTTTCCAGTGAAATTGTGGATTTTATGATTAATATAAAACCTTATATTTTCATAGTGTATATTTATAACATATTTTCACTAAAATGATGTCATGCAACTGTTTACGTTTGTTTTGGCGCATTATATTTTTTCTGCATACATTTCCAGGTTGTGAGTATATAATAAATAAATAGACTATTTGTTGGTTTGTCGTGAATATAGGATTTATTTCATCACAAATTGAGAAAACTCAAATATTTTCTCTCGTGCAGAATCACTCGTGAAAATATAAGTTTTCTCACTTCTCGATGAAAATAAATCCTAGATTCACTCAAAACAAACTTATTTATTTGGGAATTTTTTCACTCCAGTTGCGAAAGAACCCATACTTTTTGCCACTGGGAATGCCAGGTACAGAAAGTGATATCGTTATTCGGTACCACATATATATAACTTTAGAAAAACAACACTGTATATGCTAGTAGGTTTAAAGTCAACATGAGACTGGTTTGATAACTTGAGATGCTAATTTCAATGCCTGAATAAAACTTCTCGAAATTACATGTTTAGACAAGCTTAACATTTAACCCGCTACATATATATAATGGACTGTTCGTTCTTTGAATTAAGACC
Source organism: Cyrtodaria siliqua (assembly GCA_037043455.1). NCBI lineage: Eukaryota > Metazoa > Mollusca > Bivalvia > Adapedonta > Hiatellidae > Cyrtodaria > Cyrtodaria siliqua. The sequence goes on from JAWPHD010010373.1 coordinate 80,487, forward strand.
ATTCCATTTATGTGCGAATTACTCGCAGGCTGATCTGGGTTTACAATGAACCCAAAGGTTATTATAATCGTGCTTAGTGGGTTAAGGGTTAAGTGAAGTTTACATAGCGGTAGTTTTTGTTATTTTTAGCTCGACTATTCGAAGAATAAGACAGCTTATGTAATCACCCCAGGGTCGGCGTCCCACATCAAGGTTTGCGTGTAAGCTGTGTTTACAAGTCTATATCTCTTACATTTCTTATCCTACCACAACCAAATTTGTTCATGGGCTTCCTTGTAGCATTATCTTAAGGGCTGCATAAGCAATTTTGGTTCCTGTAACCCATGGAACGCAAATTATGATAGCCCATAAAATGTGCTCCATTTCACATCAAATTTTGCGTGTAAGCTGTGTTTACAAGTCTATATCTCTTACAATTCTTACCCTAGCACAACCAAATTTGGCCATTAGCTTCCTTATAGCATTATCGTAAGGGCTGCTTCAGTAATTTTGGTTCCTGTAACCCCTGGGCTCCCATGGAACCCAAATTCAGATAGCCCTTAAAATATGTCTGTTTCACATCAAATTTTGCGTGTAAGCTGTGTTTACAGGTCTATATCTCTTACATTTTTTGTCCTAGCTGAACTAAATTTTGGAATTGGTTTCCTTACAGTATTTTGTAAAGGGTTGGATAAGTAATTTTGTCTTCTGCAAATTCTGGGCTCCCATGGAACCCAAATTGTGATGGCCCATAAAATGTGCAATAAATGTAGATCTGGGTTTGCATGTAAGCATGTATATATCTATAATTTTGGTTTGGGATTTGTTATAGCATTATTCATCTTATTACTTCACCCATATTGGGTCAATGGGCTCCCTCCTCCCCCCTCTACCCCCGCCCCCACTCCCCTCCACACCTTTATTTATTTTTTTACATATTTCTGTGTTGTTTTAGTCAATTATTACACATATATGTTGCAACACTCCCCGCACACCCCCCTCCCCCGCCTCTCACCCCATCACCCCACCCACCATGCCCCACACTTGATTTTTTTTTTTTTTTTTTTAAATATTTCTGTGTTGTTTTAGTCAATTCTTACACATATGTTGCAACCCTCCCTGCCCCCACCACCCCATCCCTCCGCCTCTCACCCAATCACACCCCCCACTTTTTTTTTTTACATATTTCACATATATATTGCCCCCTAACCCCCCCCCCCCCACACACACACACACACACACACACACCCACCCACACACACACCCTCTCCCGCCTCTCACCCACACCCCACCCTAGTCTTGAAACTTTTTTTTTTTTTTACATATTTCTTTGTTGTTTTAGTCAGTTTTACACATATATGTTGCCCCCTCCCCGCCCCCCCCCCACCCCGCCCCACTTGAATTTTTTTTTTTGTTTTACATATTTTGTGTTTTCCATATTTCTTTGTTGTTTTAGTCCATTCTTACACATGTTGCCCTCCCCACCCCACACCTCTACCCCATCCCCACTCAAACTCGATTTTTTTTTTCTTCATATTTTTGTGTTGTTTTGGTGAATTATTCCATAGCTTCTTACACATATATGTTGCACTCACCACCCCCACTCCCCCCACCATCCACCCCCGCCTCTCTCCCACCCCCACCCTGCATATTTCTGTGTAGTTTTGGTCAATTCTTACACATACTTATGTTGGGCTCCCAACCCCACCCCACATTGTTGTAGCCTTGTTTTCTGATCGTATATACTAGCTATAAATTCCCTTTAACTTAAGTCATAATTTGAAATTTCAGACATAAAAGTATGAATGAATGAATGGTGTTTTACGGCACGTCGACACACATAGGTCATATTGTGCGCAAAGTATGATAAACAACAATTCGATCTATTACTTTGGATGAATACACAAAAAATAAAGCAAGTATTCACAGAGAAAAAACATCCTATGATGCGACATGCTTACGCAGTTACGAGCCATATATTAACAGGTAGAAAAACACAAACCGAAAAAAAAGTTTGTTGTTGTTTTTTTTCAAAATGGCGGCCTTAGCGACTATTTAATAGTAAATTTGAGTTATTATTTATTCCAGAAATTCATGATTAGAAATGCAATGTGGAACAGAGACAAACTTACAGCACCTATAAGTCTATAGTAAAGCAGTACTTACTCGTGTTTTCCATTTAATATTACTGTTTTAAGCGTGTTAATCAGAACGAAAAAAAATATGTATTTCTTCACCAAAACGTCCAATGAAATCCACCATTATTGGTCATAAATATTACATTCCGTTTAAAAATTCGACTCTTTTTAAATAGTTGAAACATTGGTCTTCACATATTTCCTATTTTCCTTAGCATTTGGATAAAGATTCCTTATATCTAGACAAATAGGAACTCAATATGTAGATTCGTCGAATACATATAGAATATTATGACAGTGCCTTTTACTATCAAGTTTATTAGGCGAGGCTTAGAAAACGAAGAATTTTTTTGACGTCAGGCAACGTTACGTGCATGACGTCAGATAACGTTACGTACAATAAACGCCGAGGGATTCCGCATTGATTTGCTCTATTGGTCAGTGGCTAATAAAGCAAAATTTAATAGGTCACCCCTTTATTAGGCAGAAAAGTGCATATCTGCATGATAAAAGATGGTTGCTGGCCGGAATCGTGTCTAGACTGGTTGACCCTGGCGTTCCTAGGCTACTGGTTTATCGAAAATAATTCTCATTTCAATGAAAAGGGAGGTAGTTTTAAAATTTCGTTGAACACATTTCAGCGGTTTTTAAACAATGACAGTTCTAAGGGACAATTCTTGTCAATGTCTAATATGCTGTTTTTAATACATTGGAGGTAATTCTGATACTTCGTTTAGAAGATAATAAAATAACAAAATTATTTAGAAAATCACATCCTAACCTAGCATTTAATATCTTCAAACAATTATAGCAATGTTCATATGTTTAATAAAGTGGTGCTAAACATTTTTTGTTCAGTATATATAAAAAAACTTGTCAATTGAGCGTTTAAAATGCGATAACTTTACGGCATAATTTAACAAGAGCGGCTGTATATATACTGCCTTTAATTTATTGAAAAATGCTTTATTGTGTCTTGTGAACACTCTAGCTCCTTAATTATTCATCTTATCTTGAACAGTCTTTGGCAGGATTCTTACCTTATTAAAAGTTATGACAAGTTCGAAAACTAGATATATCAAATCATAACCAGAGTCATGGCTATTGAATTATTTAAATATACTACAGTTTGCTTCATTATTGCTCTCTAGCACCGTAAATTTTAAAGGACACATGGCAATCTTGTTTTTGTTTCCTTCTAACTCGAACCCTCAGGTCCTTTCGTACTAAGGTTGCCTGATTAATGACTGATACGGGCTCGTACCTGGCCGTTCATCTTGCAGGCTTTGTTACAAGCGAGTTAGCATGCTGCAGAGGTTGAATGACAGTCAAAGGGTACCTAAAGGAATCGATAATTCTGACATACACTTTCTAGCTCCGCCCTCTAGTTCATGGGTCAAGTTCCCACAAACATTGGCCATGTGCTGTATTTTATTTTAGAGTTGTTTGTAGGTCTATGGCAGTTATAATAACAGACGGTAGTAATCAACAGATGCAACTTGTGATACGTACCATACATTCCTCAAAAATAAACCATTTGAGAAAAATTAAAATATAGTTGTGAGAGTTTTTAAATTCAGTTAACAGGGTAACATATTAAGGTGCATTTTTTAACACATATACTGAAACGCAAAAGAAACGCAACTCAGGAATTTCCGCTAAATAGTGTATGTCCAATATGCTGATGTTAATCGAATGTTACATGGCTACGTAAGACCTTTCCTTTCAGAAAAAACTAAAACAACACATAATACAGCAAATAGTATTCCTTTTAAAGTTTCATTATTGACAGAGTACGCGTTTGGCTCAAGCATAAGAGCAAACTTTTGCAAACTCTTTACGTTAAATACAGTACTGAACTGACTCAGTTTTTCAAAGAGGAACTTCAACATTTATGAATTTCTTGTTACAACGTGTACTGTGATTAAAACGTCTACAACATCACAGTTGTGTCCTTTCTCTAATTAACTGCAATATTTTTTTTACAAAACATATTGGGATTTCTTTGGAATATTATGTCGATTTAAGTGTGCAGTATATATATATAGCGGAAATTCCCGAGTTGCGTTTCTTTTGCGCTTAAGTATATATATATTTGGAAAACAGGAATATAATTAGTGTGTATATTTGAATTGCGACCCGTCACCTTAGCCTATAGATTTTCTGATTAGAGAATCCATAGTTACCAGTTGGTACCACGAGGAGGTGTGACTAGGACTTGTTGTTATATAAAGCATAATTACGTTTTATATTACAACCATTTACCAACCTTCCGGCTTCTTGAGGACAGCGCGGATAACATGACAGCGCGCTGTCATGCTGTGGGAGGAAACCGGAGTACCCGGAGAAAACCCACGTGTCCGACGAGCGGGCGACTCTCAATAACAACACCGAGACAGGGCAACTAACCCGGGTTGCATTGATGGAAAGAGTGCGCGCTACCCGGACACCCTTAGCAAGAGCTCTAGATACTAACCATGATTTCAGAAGATGTAGATCGGCACAATTTTTAACACTGTATATTTATGTTTCGATACGCACTGAAATGTTTTTGTTTTTCTTATAGAACAAAATCTTTTGCGTCTAGTTCATTTATTTGCGTAAGCATAAATTATGCAGATACGCAGCTTATCTAGAGCTCTGCTTAGCTGGATGTAAAATCTGGAAGACGGGTTGGAGATGTATTACAGCGAAGATGGATGTATAATCTGGAAGATGAGTTGGATCCAGATTTATAACAGCGAAGATGGGTGTATAATCTGGAAGACAGGCTGGTGATGTAATACAGCAAAGACGGATGTAGAATCTGGAAGACAGGCTGGTTGGTTGGCTGAATGGTGTATTACGTCATTTTCAGCACATTTTAGGCTATATATGACAGTCGTTTTTTTAGCGGTGGATGCAGACAACCTACATTTTCCTGGGTAGAACCAGTATTACTGTATACCTCATTTTCCTGGGTAGAACCATTATTACTGTATACCTCCCTCCATTGTAAGAAGTGACACATTCTCACAGAAGACGGACTGGATATGTATTACAGTGAAGATGGATGTAGAATCTGGAAGACGGGAGAATATGTATTTCAATGGACAGATGTAGAATCTGGTTGGTTGAATGGAGTTTTACTTAATGTTCAGCACATATTAGGCTATATATGATAGTCGATTTTTCAGTGGTGGAAGCAGACCACCCACATTTTCCTTGGTATAACCGGTAATGTATACGTTCCGCCATCCGTAAGAATTGACACTTTCTCACTTACAAATGGAGCTCCCAGAGATGACAAATCCGGAAGACCGGCTGAAGATGTAGATTCCGGAAGACGGACGAATAGGTATTTCAATTGACAGATGTAGAATCTGGAAGAGATGCTGTTGAAAACGTACGTAGAATCTGAAAGTATTACAATGAAGACAAGTTTAGAATCTGGAAAGGTTAGGCTGGTGAAGACGTAGGTAAAATCTGTAATACATGCAAATATGTTTTACAATGGACGGATGTAGAATCTGAAAGACAGGCTGACAATGGACAGATATCTGCTGTGACTTCTGACTCCATCCAACGTCTTTGACTTTATGTAAAAAAGAAAACAAGTGGTTAATAAAAAATGAATCAATCGTGTCCTGACCATTTTTGTAGTAGTGGGATGACAGGCTCCATCCAACGTCCGACTTCTGACATCACGCAATGTCTGTGGCTTCTGACTCCATCCAACGACTGTAACGCGACGTGGCAAAAATGTGTTACGGGGTAGAACCAGTATTACTGTATACCTCCCTCCATTGTAAGAATTGACACATTCTCACAGAAGACGGACTGGATATGTATTACAGTGAAAATGGATGTTGTAGAATCTGGAAGACGGGAGAATATGTATTTCAATGGACATATGTCGAATCCGTTTGGTTGAATGGAGTTTTACTTAATGTTCAGCACATATTAGGCTATATATGATAGTCGATTTTTCAGTGGTGGAAGCAGACCACCCACATTTTCCTTGGTATAACCGGTAATGTATACGTTCCGCCATCCGTAAGAATTGACACTTTCTCACTTACAAATGGAGCTCCCAGAGATGACAAATCCGGAAGACGGGCTGGAGATGTAGATTCTGGAAGACGGACGAATAGGTATTTCAATTGACAGATGTAGAATCTGGAAGACATGCTGTTGAAAACGTACGTAGAATCTGAAAGACATGGAAATACGTATTACAATGAAGACAGGTTTAGAATCTGGAAAGGTCAGGCTGGTGAAGACGTAAGTAAAATCTGTATTACATGCAAATATGTTTTACAATGGACGGATTTAGAATCTGAAAGACAGGCTGGCAATGGACAGATGTCTGCTGTGACTTCTGACTCCATCCAACGTCTTTGACTTTATGTAAAAAAGAAAACAAGTGGTTAATAAAAATGAATCAATCGTGTCCTGACCATTTTTGCAGTAGTGGGATGACAGGCTCCATCCAACGTCCGACTTCTGACATCACGCAATGTTTGTGGCTTCTGACACCATCCAACGACTGTAACGCGACGTGGCAAAAATGTGTTACGAGGCACGACGAAACAAAAATGTGTTACGGGATGCGACGCGATGTTACGGACAACGTGATTCCTTTATAGCCCCAATAGACCCCACTTCCCTTTAAGAAAAGTGGGGTATAATAAAAATGGGTTACGCAAAGCGACTTACAAAAACGGGTCCCGGGAAACGACGCAACGGAAAAAAAGTGTTACGGGATGTGACGCAACGGGATGTAACGCAAAGGGATCTGACGCAACGGAGCAAACAAATGTGTTACGAGACGCGTGGCGATGGAACAAACATTTGTTATGGGACACGAGGCTATGTTACAGACAAGGTGATTACAATATATACCCCACTTCACTTTGTGAAAGTGGAGCATAATAAATTAATCTTGTCCATACCATTTTTGCAGTGTTGAGATGACAGGCTCCAACCAACGTCTGTGACTTCTGACTCAATCCCACGTCTTTGACTTCATGTAAAAAAGAAAACAAATGGTTACTAAAAAATGAATCAATCTTGTCCTTACCATTTTTGCAGTAGTGGGATGACAGGCTCCATCCAACGTCCGACTTCTGACAGCATGCAATGTCTGTGACTTCTGACTCCATCCAACGACTGTAGCGCGACGTGGCAAAAATGTGTTACGGGGCGCAACGAAACAAAACGGGTCCCGGGAAACGACGCAACGGAAAAAAAGTGTTACAGGATGTGACGCAACGGGATGTAACGCAACGGGATCTGACGCAACGTGACAAAAAAATGTGTTACGAGACGCGTGGCGATGGAACACACATTTGTTATGGGACACGAGGCTATGTTACAGACAAGGTGATTACAATATATACCCCACTTCAATTTGTGAAAGTGGAGCATAATAAATCAATCTCGTCCTTACCATTTTTGCAGTAGTGGGATGACAGGCTCCATCCAACGTCCGACTTCTGACAGCATGCAATGTCTGTGACTTCTGACTCCATTCAACGACTGTAGTGCGACGTGGCAAAAATGTGTTACGGGGCGCAACGAAACAAAACGGGTCCCGGGAAACGACGCAACGGAAAAAAAGTGTTACGGGATGTGACGCAACGGGATGTAACGCAACGGGATCTGACGCAACGGGGCAAACAAATGTGTTACGAGACGCGTGGCGATGGAACAAACATTTGTTATGGGACACGAGGCTATGTTACAGACAAGGTGATTACAATATATACCCCACTTCACTTTGTGAAAGTGGAGCATGATAAATTAATCTTGTCCTTACCGGTTTGCAGTGTTGAGATGACAGGCTCCAACCAACGTCTGTGACTTCTGACTCCATCCCACGTATTTGGCTTCATGTAAAAAAGAAAACAAATGGTTACTAAAAAATGAATCAATCTTGTCCTTACCATTTTTGCAGTAGTGGGATGACAGGCTCCACCCAACGTCCGACTTCTGACAGCATGCAATGTCTGTGACTTCTGACTCCATCCAACGACTGTAGCGCGACGTGGCAAAAATGTGTTACGGGGCGCAACGAAACAAAACGGGTCCCGGGAAACGACGCAACGGAAAAAAAGTGTTATGGGATGTGACGCAACGGGATGTAATGCAACGGGATCTGACGCAACGGGCCAAACAAATGTGTTGCGAGACGCGTGGCGATGGAACCAACATTTGTTATGGGACACGAGGCTATGTTACAGACAAGGTGATTACAATATGTACCCCACTTCACTTTGTGAAAGTGGAGCATAATCAATTAATCTTGTCCTTACCATTTTTGCAGTGTTGAGATGACAGGCTCCAACCAACGTCTGTGACTTTTGACTCCATCCCACGTCTTTGACTTCATGTAAAAAAGAAAACAAATGGTTAATAAAAAATGAATCAATCTTGTCCTTACCATTTTTGCAGAAGTGGGATCACAGGCTCCATCCAACGTCCGACTTCTGACAGCATGCAATGTCTGTGACTTCTGACTCCATCCAATGACTGTAACGCGACGTGGAAAAAATGTGTTACGGGGCGCAACGAAACAAATCGGGTCACGGGGAACGACGCAACGGAAAAAAGTGTTACGGGATGTGACGCAACGGGATGTAACGCAACGGGATCTGACGCAACGGGGCAAACAAATGTGTTACGAGACGCGTGGCGATGGAACAAACATTTGTTATGGGACACGAGGCTATGTTACAGACAAGGTGATTACAATATATACCCCACTTCACTTTTTGAAAGTGGAGCATAATAAATTAATCTTGTCCTTACCATTTTTGCAGTGTTGAGATGACAGGCTCCAACCAACGTCTGTGACTTCTGACTCCATCCCACGTCTTTGACTTCATGTAAAAAAGAAAACAAATGGTTAATAAAAAATGAATCAATCTTGTCCTTACCATTTTTGCAGTAGTGGGATGACAGGCTCCATCCAACGTCCGACTTCTGACAGCATGCAATGTCTGTGACTTCTGACTCCATCCAACGACTGTAGCGCGACGTGGCAAAAATGTGTTACGGGGCGCAACGAAACAAAACAGGTCCCGGGAAACGACGCAACGGAAAAAAAGTGTTACGGGATGTGACGCAACGGGATGTTACGCAACGGGATCTGACGCAACGGGGCAAACAAATGTGTTACGAGACGCGTGGCGATGGAACAAACATTTGTTATGGGACACGAGGCTATGTTACAGACAAGGTGATTACAATATATACCCCACTTCACTTTGTGAAAGTGGAGCATAATAAATTAATCTCGTCCTTACCATTTTTGCAGTGTTGAGATGACAGGCTCCAACCAACGTCTGTGACTTCTGACTCCATCCCACGTCTTTGACTTCATGTAAAAAAGAAAACAAATGGTTAATAAAAAATGAATCAATCTCGTCCTTACCATTTTTGCAGTAGTGGGATGACAGGCTCCATCCAACGTCCGACTTCTGACAGCATGCAATGTCTGTGACTTCTGACTCCATCCAACGACTGTAGTGCGACGTGGCAAAAAAGTGTTACGGGGCGCAACGAAACAAAACGGGTCCCGGGAAACGACGCAACGGAAAAAAAAGTGTTACGGGATGTGACGCAACGGGATGTAACGCAACGGGATCTGGCGCAACGGGGCAAACAAATGTGTTACGAGACGCGTGGCGATGGAAGAAACATTTGTTATGGGACACGAGGCTATGTTACAGACAAGGTGATTACAATATATACCCCACTTCACTTTGTGAAAGTGGAGCATGATAAATTAATCTTGTCCTTACCGGTTTGCAGTGTTGAGATGACAGGCTCCAACCAACGTCTGTGACTTCTGACTCCATCCCACGTCTTTGGCTTCATGTAAAAAAGAAAACAAATGGTTACTAAAAAATGAATCAATCTTGTCCTTACCATTTTTGCAGAAGTGGGATGATAGGCTCCACCCAACGTCCGACTTCTGACAGCATGCAATGTCTGTGACTTCTGACTCCATCCAACGACTGTAGCGCGACGTGGCAAAAATGTGTTACGGGGCGCAACGAAACAAAACGGGTCCCGAGAAACGACGCAACGGAAAAAAAGTGTTACGGGATGTGACGCAACGGGATGTAACGCAACGGGATCTGACGCAACGGGCCAAACAAATGTATTACGAGACCCTTTGCGATGGAACCAACATTTGTTATGGGACACGAGGCTATGTTACAGACAAGGTGATTACAATATGTACCCCACTTCACTTTGTGAAAGTGGAGCATAATCAATTAATCTTGTCCTTACCATTTTTGCAGTGTTGTGATGACAGGCTCCAACCAACGTCTGTGACTTTTGACTCCATCCCACGTCTTTGACTTCATGTAAAAAAGAAAACAAATGGTTAATAAAAAATGAATCAATCGTGTCCTTACCATTTTTGCAGTAGTGGGATCACAGGCTCCATCCAACGTCCGACTTCTGACAGCATGCAATGTCTGTGACTTCTGACTCCATCCAATGACTAACGCGACGTGGAAAAAATGTGTTACGGGGCGCAACGAAACAAATCGGGTCACGGGAAACGACGCAACGGAAAAAAGTGTTACGGGATGTGACGCAACGGGATGTAACGCAACGGGATCTGACGCAACGGGGCAAACAAATGTGTTACGAGACGCGTGGCGATGGAACAAACATTTGTTATGGGACACGAGGCTATGTTACAGACAAGGTGATTACAATATATACCCCACTTCACTTTGTGAAAGTGGAGCATAATAAATTAATCTTGTCCTTACCATTTTTGCAGTGTTGAGATGACAGGCTCCAACCAACGTCTGTGACTTCTGACTCCATCCCACGTCTTTGACTTCATGTAAAAAAGAAAACAAATGGTTAATAAAAAATGAATCAATCTCGTCCTTACCATTTTTGCAGTAGTGGGATGACAGGCTCCATCCAACGTCCGACTTCTGACAGCATGCAATGTCTGTGACTTCTGACTCCATCCAACGACTGTAGCGCGACGTGGCAAAAATGTGTTACGGGGCGCAACGAAACAAAACGGGTCCCGGAAAACGACGCAACGGAAAAAAAGTGTTACGGGATGTGACGCAACTGGATGTAACGCAACGGGATCTGACGCAACGGGGCAAACAAATGTGTTACGAGACGCGTGGCGATGGAACAAACATTTGTTATGGGACACGAGGCTATGTTACAGACAAGGTGATTACAATATATACCCCACTTCACTTTGTGAAAGTGGAGCATGATAAATTAATCTTGTCCTTACCGGTTTGCAGTGTTGAGATGACAGGCTCCAACCAACGTCTGTGACTTCTGACTCCATCCCACGTCTTTGGCTTCATGTAAAAAAGAAAACAAATGGTTCCTAAAAAATGAATCAATCTTGTCCTTACCATTTTTGCAGTAGTGGGATGACAGGCTCCATCCAACGTCCGACTTCTGACAGCATGCAATGTCTGTGACTTCTGACTCCATCCAACGACTGCAGCGCGACGTGGCAAAAATGTGTTACGGGGCGCAACGAAACAAAACGGGTCCCGGGAAACGACGCAACGGAAAAAAAAGTGTTACGGGATGTGACGCAACGGGATGTAATGCAACGGGATCTGACGCAACGGGGCAAACAAATGTGTTACGAGACGCGTGGCGATGGAACAAACATTTGTTATGGGACACGAGGCTATGTTACAGACAAGGTGATTACAATATATACCCCATTTCACTTTGTGAAAGTGGAGCATAATAAATTAATCTTGTCCTTACCATTTTTGCAGTGTTGAGATGACAGGCTCCAACCAACGTCTGTGACTTCCGACTCCATCCCACGTCTTTGACTTCATGTAAAAAAGAAAACAAATGGTTACTAAAAAATGAATCAATCTTGTCCTTACCATTTTTGCAGTAGTGGGATGACAGGCTCCATCCAACGTCCGACTTCTGACAGCATGCAATGTCTGTGACTTCTGACTCCATCAAATGACTGTAACGCGACGTGGAAAAAATGTGTTACGGGGCGCAACGAAACAAAACGGGTCCCGGGAAACGACGCAACGGACAAAAAGTGTTACGGGATGTGACGCAACGGGATGTAACGCAACGGGATCTGACGCAGCGGGGCAAACAAATGTGTTACGAGACGCGTGGCGATGGAACAAACATTTGTTATGGGACACGAGGCTATGTTACAGACAAGGCGATTACAATATATACCCCACTTCACTTTGTGAAAGTGGAGCATAATAAATTAATCTTGTCCTTACCATTTTTGCAGTGTTGAGATGACAGGCTCCAACCAACGTCTGTGACTTCTGACTCCATCCTTGGCAACAACTGTGACATAAGGTCCATCCGATGACTGAAATACAACTCCATTCAATTTCTGTGACTTGTGACTCCATCCTACGTCTGTGAATTCAAAAATAGACAAGCTAATTACCTGAATGTAAACATTGAAAGTAAACTAAAGGAAACATGTAGGTCGATGTAATTAAAATTGACCCTAAGCTCCCAATTAAAGAAATGTTACAGCCAACATGATTATAGCCCTTTTAGCCCCAACTTCACTTGTGAATCCATCCTTCGTCTGTGACTTGTGACTCCATCCTACGTCTGTGACTTGTGACTCCATCCAACGTCTGTGACTTGTGACTCCATCCTACGTCTGTGACTTGTGACTCCATCCTACGTATGTGACTTGTGACTCCATCCAACGTCTGTGAATTGTGACTCCATCCTACGTCTGTGACTTGTGACTCCATCCTACGTCTGTGACTTGTGACTCCATCCTACGTCTGTGACTTGTGACTCCATCCTACGTATGTGACTTGTGACTCCTTCCTACGTCTGTGACTTGTGACTCCATCCAACGTCTGTGACTTGTGACTCCATCCTACGTATGTGACTTGTGACTCCTTCCTACGTCTGTGACTTGTGACTCCATCCAACGTCTGTGACTTGTGACCCGATCCTACGTCTGTCAATTCAAAAATAGACAATCTAAATACCTGAATGTAAACCTTGAAAGTAAACTGAAGGAAACAGGTAGGTCTTTGTAATTAAAATTGACCTAGTTTTGTTGTGTTTTATTCATAACTTTATGTAAAACTGATCCAACAAGGGGACATAAGCCTCCTGTGGAGGCTTTACTGGATAAAGTTAAAGCTTATGTAAAAAGGACCATAACTCTGTCAAAAATGATTCAACCATAACATGGCTAAAGATCGGATGGAAAATGAAGGCCCTATCGTTTTAACGAGGTAAAAGTTAATGGACGGACCGACGACGGACGATGGAAACTCGCCATCCCATAAACTCTGCTGGCCATTAAAGCTAAAAAATAAAAAATAAAAATATGATTATTAAAAAAAACACAAAAAAAACTATAAAACTAGATGGGTGTTCCGCAGAACACGTGTGTCACCTGTCAGAGCTTTGTCAGTATAACAAGGTCTACTGGACCCAGATAAATGACCTTGACAAACTGGCCTGAGTGAAGAAAAAAATAGTATTTTTAACCCTATAATGACCTTCAATGTGACCTTGACCTTTTTATTTGAGTATGGCCATGTCTATGTTGTCATGACAAGTATATATTGAAAGTTTGATGAAGAAATATCATAAATGAGAAAGTTATAGCCAATGTTAAGTTTTCTTGAAGAAAATAATGAGTATTTAACCCATATAATGACCTTCAGTGTGACCATGACCTTATATTTTAGTATGATCA